>CATIWR010216509.1:0-13106 GCA_949677035.1 Omphalea diandra
TATATATATATATATATATATATATATATATATATATATTTATATTTATATAACTCCTAAGTAATTTAGATAAATAATTACTCAATTATGAGCCAAATTCTATTATAATTATAAAATAATGATTTTCATAGTTATGATCCCTCAATTTTTATTAGTATTATAATTTAGTTTAATTATCGAACTTTTATCAAATTCTAACTAAAAGTTTATTATTTTCTCAAAAAAAAAGTTTATTGTTTTATTTATAATCAAATAAGAAATAAAAAAAAGTTATTTCTACTTAAAAAATCAAATCCCAATAATTTTAGTAAACATTTAGCTAAAAAATAATTTGTTTAACTTGAAAACAGTAATAACAAAGTTGAATAGCCATAACAATAAAAGGTATTGTTTATAAGCAAAATAAAATTTGAATTACGATTGAATGACTATCAATATAGATTACTCCCTTAAATGATAATTCTCATTAATATAGAGCACGTTGTTGCACTTACCCAATAAGAAACGTACAACTTTAATTAGGAAGCAACGCAAAAATAATTAACCCAAATGTCATTTTACAATATTCTGAATTTTCGTTATACAAAAACAATCATGAATAAATTGAATTAAAAAATCTCCTTCTTAGTAAAAAAAAAAAAGCATTAAAATACAATAATAATGCTACTAAAGTAACTAAATATAAATATTCTTAAAAATAAAAATTGTTTAGAGCTCTTAATAATAAATTTTTTAATTTATTTTCTTGACTAAACAAAAAGTGAAAAATTAATAACCAACACTAAGACTTCGTTCGGTTCGTAGAAAATACTTTTCAGAAAAATAATTTTCACATTTTTCTTTATTTGGTGCATTCATAGAATTGATCAAATAAAAGCATTTTTCTTGTTAAGGAAAAATTAATTTATTTTCAAAAAATGACTTTTCATTTTAAAAATAAAAAATTATTTTTCAGACGTTGATAAACTCATCTAAATGAAAAATAAATTATATAAATAAATATATTTATTATCATTGATAATAATTCATTACCAATACTCCAAATTGATTATAGTCGGTCAGCATTGATTGCGAAAAATGAGTGTGGTCTAGAAAAATTTTCATTTTTAATTTATTTTTTCATATACTAAATAATAAATAATATAAATATATAATATTTATTATCTAAATTTTAATATAATTTTATAAACTAAAAAAATTAATATTTTTTATAATATATTTTAAATACTAAAAAAATATTATTTGAAAATTATTTTTCTTAAACACGTTATTTTTTATAAAATAAATGTAGCCGAAATACATGACATTGTTGGCTTCTTACGGGCCTTAATATGAACACAATTCTAATATTTGGAAGCAACCCTACCCTGGTCTAAGTCAGTAATTTCAGGCTGTTGAGCTAAGAGCCACATAAAAGATGCACATCTACGTGTATTCTTTCTCCACCACATCTGGGCTTCGTGGCTAATACTAGTGGATGACCCATTTACAGTTGCTATATATTTTGGCACCATTTTCTCTTTGCCATAAATTGCAAATAAAATGTTAAAATTATCATCAGAGAGCACAATTCTCAAGACCCTCCATTCAGCGGCAGATTACACAAAACTACAAAAGCGGAGATAAGGAAAACTGACAGAATGACGTTCTCATAAATAAAACCTTTTTCATTGATATTCTCAATAAAACAACCTTATCCAAGGCCACTAGAAAATGTGAATTCCAATGAAAATTATTATTATTATTATTTCCATGGAGAAATTCCAGTTTCTTAATTATTTTCAAATATCACCAATAAATTTTGTTATTTTTATTATAGTTATATCCTTGATTTTCCATTTTAGTTTAACAGTCAATAAGTAATTTGCATGATAATTTGTAAATTAATTCCTCCACAAGTAGCTTTAAAAGTATACTCTATATTAATTTAATGTATTTTTTTGAGAAATATTTCTAATTAGATACTAATATGAAAATGTTACATGAAAGAAAAAAATTGACTTTTTAATCATTCCAATTATTTTTAAATTAAAATAAATCTTGAATTATTCTAGTTTCTTCACATAAATCTTAAAATTAGTCTAGTTATGCTAAAATATTATTTAAAAATAAATAAAGAACCAAATCATATAATTTGACTAATTTTTTACGTAAATTTTATATTCAAAATCATTAAAAAGACAATTATAAAATTTTTTTAAGTATTGAAAAGAAGATTATATTGGTGAAATTTAAACACTGACGTCCACATCTAAATGGTAGCATATTATCACTAAATTAAGACATCAATTATAATTATACAAATTTAAATTTTTAATTTTTATATTTTAAATCATTATACAAATTTAAATTTTTAATTTTTATATTTTAAATCATTATACACTTTATAAATAGATTAAAATTAGCCTAAATAAAATTTAGCAATTCAATTTTTATTATGAAGCACATTTGAAGATGCTATACACTCTATCAACAAATTATTAGTGGATGTTTCTACTAATGACATTTTATTTTAATTTTTATTAATTTCTTTAAGAAAACATTAATGTATGTGTAGTTTAGTTTGAGACTTTATCTTCATTTTTCAATAAAAAATAAATTATAATATATTATTAATTTCAATATCAAAATTAATTTTAAATCATTATTTACTATTTATCAAATAATTATATGTAATACGACCATATGTCGTTATTTTATATTATATTATAAAAAATTACTATATGAAAAAAATTTCTAAATAGGAGATTAGAAAATTCAATTGCCATAATAAAAGAAATTCTAAATTAGAAATTAAAAAATCTAAAAAGAAAAAAATTTTAAACAATAAGTTAAGATCATATAAAAATATTCTAAACAAAAAACAGAAAAAACTAAAATGTAAAATTTTTAAACAGGAAGTAAAATTTCTAAATAGAAAGTCAAGATATTCCGAACAGAAAATTGAAAAATTTTAAAGTAAAAATTTGAAATTATTTCTAAATAGGAAATTAGAAAGCCTAAAAAAATAAAAAGTCTAAATATGAAACCAGGATTAAATTAATTCTATTGATTGTTCAAAATTTTAAGTATATAAAAATAAATGGCAATATAATAAATTATCAAGAATTATTTCCTTTAACTTTAATAAATTTTTTCTTAAAATTATAACGCGCAAGATTGATTATGAATTAATAAACAGTCTTTTATTACAATTATCTCGCATATGCATACATATTTTTTGTAATTATCTATTAATCTTATTTTTTGATTATTAAATACTTAATATTATTTATTTGATTTATTATTAAGTTATTTTGTTTACATTTACTAGATTTTCTCTTAAAATTATTTTATATAAAATTAAAAGTATAAATCAATAGATGATTTTTTTATCACAATTAACTCTATATATAATTATATATTTTTAAAATTTTACTTTATTATTTTATTTATTTGATAATAATTTATTATAAAATAATAATTAAATTTTAATTATAATTATATATTAATTATAATTATTTTAAAAATAAATATTAAATTTATTTAAAATATATTATTATAATCATATCACGCGAGGTAAGAATTCTAGTAGAATTGCAAAGTAGCATAAACCATGTAAACATAATTTATATAGAAACAATATTTTTATTTTATTTTTGGTTTAAATATTTTATTTTGTTTGAATAAAAAAAATTATGGGTTTGGCGGTTGACACTGTAGTGATATTTGGTGCGACTGAAAAAGAGCATTACTTGGCCACACGACATAAATATAAAACCTTTTCTTCAGCTAACGTTCATTACTGCTCTTCTTTCTTCTTCCTTATTATCTTTCCCTTCCTCTCTACGAGAACATCATCATGGATCCTTACAAGGTGCCCAACACATCATAAATTCATGTCTCTTCGTTCGTAATCCAATCAAAACCTACGACTACTTTTTTAGTTTGAATTTAACTTGGTTTATATTGGTGCAGTTTCGCCCATCAAGTGCTCACAATTCTTCTTTCTTTACCACAAACTCTGGTGCTCCTGTCTGGAACAACAACTCTTCCCTCACCGTTGGATCCAGAGGTATATGATATACTCCCTTTCGCAGTTTCCAAGTAAAAACTAAGTTTTTTTTTCCCCTTCGGTAATAGATTAAATGCAAATACATTGAGATTGGGAGTTGAAACTTTGTTCATGATCATACTGGATTTATGAGCACTCAAAGGGATGACTTCTATCACATCAAACACAACATTGTTTGATAGGCCGTGTTTTAGTAGGGTTTTTTTTTTAACAAAAAAAATTAAATATAAAATCCATTCATTTTAATGGTCATTTACTATATCTTTTCAATTTAATTTTATAATTTTTTCAGTTTTTTATATTTATAAAAAATTTTTCTGAAGAGTTAAATATTGTCTTTATATAATTTTGACTATATAAAATTAGATTTAACTCTAATTTTTTAAATACATAATTTTTTATTTCTTATAAAATCTTTTATTTAAGTCTTTACTTTATATTTATAAATAAATTTAATATCTAAAAATAAAAAAAATAATAGCATCGCTTCTCAAAGACATTTATCTTTATTCCTGATTTATATATGCATACGAAATTAATTAATTTTGACTCTATTTTCTTGGATTTTTTTGTACGACTATGAATATAAAAGTAAAAAGTAATTGAATTTAGTGTAATAATATTGAAATTATTTTAAAAAATTTTGGAATTATAAATTCTATCTCTAAATTAAAGTGTGTTTAGCATAGCTTTACAAAAGTTATTATTGTTAATAGAAAATGATTTATTTTTCATTTTTTCAACTGTTGCTATTAAAGAATTTATTATCAATTTGGTTGAAGAGTATGTTTAGTATTTCTAATGCTAAAGTTTATAATTATTTAATAAAATTATAATATTTTTAAGATTAATGAATTTATACTATCCATGAAAAATTGTTCAGTTATTTTTTAAATATAAATTTTTTATGTAAAAAAATTATGAGTTTACTAATTTTAATTAAAAATTTGTTATAAATTTTTTTTTCCCTAAAAACTATCAGCCTGAGCCTAATTATCTATTGCTTTATTGGTGCAGGACCAATTCTTCTGGAGGACTATCATTTGGTGGAGAAGCTAGCGAATTTCGACAGGGAAAGGATACCAGAGCGCGTGGTGCATGCTAGGGGAGCTAGTGCTAAAGGATTCTTTGAAGTTACTCATGACGTCTCTCATCTTACGTGTGCTGATTTCCTTCGCGCTCCTGGAGTTCAGACACCTATTATTCTCAGGTTTTCTACTGTTATTCATGAGCGTGGCAGTCCTGAAACTCTTAGAGACCCTCGTGGTTTCGCTGTCAAGTTTTACACCAGAGAGGTGACTATAACGTGTTTGTTGCTTTACAATTAAAAATTATTTTTTTTGTTCATGGAATTAGTTATTTCTTTAATATCTGTTTCTGTAATAGTTGAAGGATGATAGTAACTGATAACTGATGCTATGGAAGTTCTTGAAATTTACCATGTCATTGAGGTTTGAACTTGTAACCTCAGAGCTCTCGAGATAACGAGGCTAATTCCAAATTTAATTTTGATACTCGTGTTGGTTCTTATTAACAATTTTACTTTTTGTTGATGCCTCTCTATCATTCCCTCACTGAAATTGATTTTCTCCATTTTTTGTGACAAGAAATAAAGGAATTATGTAGACTTACATATATATTGGATAGATAAGAATCAGGATGAATTATTAACTGTTTCATTGAAGTTATTCACTAAACAAGGTACTAATTCTGCTTTCTGGTTTTCATCAGGGTAACTTTGACTTGGTGGGTAACAATTTTCCCGTCTTTTTCATCCGTGATGGAATGAAGTTCCCTGACATGGTTCACGCTCTCAAACCCAATCCTAAGTCTCACATTCAGGAAAACTGGAGGATACTTGACTTCTTCTCACACCATCCTGAAAGCTTGCACATGTTCACCTTTCTCTTTGACGACGTCGGTATTCCACAGGACTATAGGCACATGGATGGCTCTGGTGTTAACACCTACACTTTGATCAACAAGGCTGGAAAGGCACACTATGTGAAATTCCATTGGAAACCAACTTGTGGGGTTAAGTCTTTGTTAGAAGATGAGGCCATAAGAGTTGGTGGAGCTAACCACAGTCATGCCACACAGGACCTTTATGACTCAATTGCAGCGGGAAACTATCCTGAATGGAAGCTTTTCATTCAGATAATCGACCCTGCTGATGAAGACAAGTTCGACTTCGACCCTCTTGATGTGACCAAGACCTGGCCTGAAAACATCTTCCCCTTGATGCCTGTGGGTCGCTTGGTTTTGAATAAGAACATAGATAACTTCTTTAATGAGAATGAGCAGCTTGCATTTTGCCCTTCCATTGTTGTGCCTGGTATCTATTATTCAGATGACAAGTTACTGCAAACTAGAATTTTCTCCTACTCTGATACCCAGAGGCACCGTCTTGGACCAAACTATCTGCAGCTTCCAGCGAATGCTCCCAAGTGTGCTCATCACAATAATCATCATGAGGGGTTCATGAATGTTATGCACAGAGATGAGGAGGTGCTTTCTCTTTCTTTATCTCACACGTACAATACATGTAAATGAGTCTGCGATCATTCACACTGCGCACCTGAACATAGAAGAATGAACTTACTTCAGTTTAAGTCTTCTGAAATCATAAAAGAATTTGTGACTTTTGCATCCCATATCAGATAATTTATGTTATCTTAGAATTATTTCTTATGATGGGCTGTTTTCAGGTGAATTACTTCCCATCAAGGTATGATCCTGTTCGTCATGCTGAGAAGTACCCCATTCCTCCTGCTATTTGTACTGGCAAGCGTGAGAAGGTTTGTTGCTGTACTAATTCATTGTTTAAGCTTAACTGGTGGTTGATCGGCTTTCGATTCATTACAGTAGAAACTTCAGTATACAACATCCATGATTTTAGACCAAACTCCTGATATTGAATCAATGAACTCTTTTTCTGGATACTTTTTGGTTGTATTATCTGAACAACTGGGGCTATAACTTAGTGTGTTAATAAATAATTCTGAGCTTGCATCTTGTTGTTCATTGTCACAGTGTATCATTTCAAAGGAGAATAACTTCAAGCAGCCAGGGGATAGATACCGTTCCTTTTCACCTGACAGGTATACTTAAGTGTCAGCAAATTTCTTGAGATTTTTTGGTTGGTCCAGTATTAGACCCATATTGTATTCTAACACACTTTTGCTTATGTATTTTCTTGTTCTCTTTGGTTTTTACTTCCAGGAAAGAGCGTTTTATCCGCCGTTGGGTTGAGGCCTTGTCAGACCCAAGGGTTACCTATGAAATCCGCAGCATTTGGATCTCATACTGGTCTCAGGTGGAGTTTGCATCTTCTGTCAGAGAAATTCACACACACACACATTAATATTTGGTTGATCTTAATCTCGGATGATTTGTTTTTTGTTTTTTGTTTTTTTTAAAACAAATGGCATCCATCCACAATTAGTGGGGATAGGGATAGTTAGTATAATTAGTCAATGGCGCACTCTGTGATGCCAAAGTGTCCCTTAGCTCGTAGCAGTGCAACACTAGACAAAACAAAGGAAAATCACCTTGATTTGCCAAGGGAGTAGCTCAAAACCAGCCACTCCTAGATCCCCTTTTGGGGTGTTGCCACCAGGCCAACGTTGATTCTGCTCTCGTTTGTGCTGCAAGAATTAGTCAGTTGACATAAAAACAATGACTAAGACACTAACTTATGCATTTCATTTGTGTGGCTGCTACAGGCTGACAAGTCTCTGGGTCAAAAGATTGCTTCTCACCTGAACATGAGGCCAACAATGTGATGGAGTTTCTAGTACTAAGCAGAAACAATGTCTCAAATACTCAAATAATGACCATTATTCCATCTGATTACTATGCCTTATAGATTCTGTAATTAAGAAAACAAAAGAACATTGCAGTTTTGTGAGAGATACTGAGAGTTTCTGTAATAAGATGTTCTAATTAATGTGTTAGATGTGGATATGTGTTTTTAATAAGTTTTATAACACATGTTTCCTGCATATTACATAATAATCATTTTATAGGACTTGAATTCCTCTTCATCCATAGTTTTGTGTTTGCCCTCTAGATTTGCCTGATATGTTCTGTTTTACAACGTGGTTTTCGCTGTTGTGGGCCATGACACCTTTTTCTCAACGTCACAACACTTACGCCGGTTTCATTCCTAACATTACTTTTTATACAGATACGAGTTAATGTATTTTAGTTTGTGCATACTCATGCAATATCATTTTTATTATTCTTATTTTTCCATTAACATGAATAATGATATAATGTAATTAGAGGAATTTTAAGCTCAAGAACTATATATTGGAGAACACATATAAACTATTAATTAACTTACACCTTTGATCAAGAATCAAGATCATCTCTCTTGTATGGTCATTTTTAGGAACAACGATTTTGCCTATTTTGTTTGGTATAAAATTTTAATTTCCTTTGGTCACCTTGTTTATAAAAGAGAATGAGATTACTAATAAATTATGACTGACTCATCTTTAAGCGTTTTGATATGATTTATGATTTTTTTTTTTTTGGAGAAAAGAATTTGATATTGCATTAAGAGAGGGAAATACGGTCCGGTTCCATCGAAGAAACTAAAGGCAAAGGAATATGTTCTATATAAAATAACTCATCAAAACTATTGAAAGCCAAAGATTCTAACTATTGCACAACCTGGGGATCCAACGAATGAAGCTGCCCCTAAAGTTAGCAAGTTGTAGGTTAATGCCATATGCTTAAAAACTAGAGTAACTTCGAACACGACCCTTGGAGAGTCCTTATAGCTAGCGAGCATGTCGATTCAACTTCTATATTAGATAGGAAGGAACAGATTTTTAGCAAAATTCAGGCCAAAGCACAAGGCCTGAAGTTCAGCAATTTCTGGGTCACAAGTGAAAGCTTGAAACTTGTTGCATGCAGAACCTATGACATATCTCACGCAGTTCCTTGTAACAACCCCAAAACCAGCCCCTACACTTTCGATAGTTGCGTCCACATTGAGTTTAAAAGAACATCAATCCTTGGTGCTATCCATTTCTGATTAACCTGGTCAATGCACACGCACCGTTATATGCATGGTCTTTCACTGCAAGAAACTGTCGCTTCACGGAACATTTCATCAGTAAATGTTTCAATTCTGTCGACAAATATAAATTATTGACGAAATTAAGATGGACAGAATCCGCCGACAAAACATTGATGGGTAAAGTGTTACCGATGGAATAGGGACAAACATTTCGTTGACAAATGTGATTATAAATAGTCGGCTTTTACCGACAAAAACAATCGGCCGTCAACAAGTCTGTAACCAATCCGTTAGCAATCCTTCACGGGTTTTATATTAAATTTCCATTTTTAATCAAATTTCATCGATAATTCATCGATTTTATTTGGTTTGATTTTTAAAATAATTTTAAATTGTAATTCTGGATGTGTATATATATATATATATATATATATATATATCTGTGTGTGTGTACAAAAAATTGTCAAAGTTTTATAAAAAAAACTATAAATCAATCGCATCCTCCTGATTAAGCAAATAATCATTAGCATTGGCGGCAGTAGGATTAGATGCAGGAAGAGTAGTAAGAGCTAGACCTTGAGTAACAATAATGGGAGTCTGCGTAGCAGAACTGGAGGCATAGACATCTACAGATGAGATGAAAGAGGAATCTCAGTCTACTAAGACACGACATGCAACCAGTCCTCCATAGCTTGAATTCATGTATCTATAGACTAGACATTGGTGTGATAGGATGTCATTCTCTCATCTACATGTCTCTCAACCTCTTGCTGTAAGTCCTTGGAAGGAAGAGGCGGAGCTAATGAAGAGCTGACACCCGAGGAATCGTCATAAAAGTGAGCAGTCTGATCAACCATATCATAGATCCGCCCCTTCACTTGGCCCTTTACTACCAGCAGGAAAATCTCGCACTCATTGAATCCTGGAGCTGGCTGTGACAACTGGACTCGATGCCTATTGATGTCAATCTGCATTTTGTAAAGTATTAATGTTATAATAATAAAAAAATTAAAAATAAAATCAATAAGTTATGACTTATATTAACAGTCTTGAAGTGTGTATCTGTAAAGGTCTACATATCATGTTATTTCGTGTGTGTATATACGAAGATATTGACGAGCAGAACCTCTCATCCCAACTGCTAAGCCTATTATTAAGTGAATGAAAACAAAAATGCAAAAAATTAAATAGAAAAATGAAAGAATAATTCATAAATTGTAAATATTAATTACTAGTTGTTTGTCATACTCAGAATGGGGTATAGACCTTTTGGTGTGCCTGGAGCGACCTGAACTAGAACCTCTTTTCTCTATGCTTTTTATTAAGGTTGGTTTGACTAGACACAACCTGAGCGTGGGAAGAACTCCATTGTGTCTGCTAATGATCCCAAGCCTCATCAGGCACTTAGCACTCCTTACCCTTATGCTTCAAATCATGAAGCATATCCTTACACCTCAAGGCAACCTTCTTTAAGAAGGTTGTTTGAACCAAGGCATCGATGGCTCGATCCCACTGAAACTGCTTTTGTAACAATAGTAAAGAAAAAAAATTAATAATTAATAGTTAAATGAAACAAAATTTATTACAAATTAACTTGGAATCGAAAACATTCGATATCTTAAATTCCTCCCAATAGAAGGTCTTTACAAATTGTAGTACCTTTTTCTAGTTGTAGCCATCTATATGAATCTTCTGCTTGAAAATCTTTTGACATGCATAAAAGCATCTATCAGATAGACATAAACTACAAAAAAGTGAGAATTAAAAAATAGTAAATGTGACCATTAGTAAATATTGAAGGACATAAATAAAAAATTGTTAATACATAACTCCTATGATGTAAACAAATCTGAGGTCGTAACTTGGGAGTAGGCATTATATACAAATCATTAGGCTCTGTCAGCATAGATGGCCCTTTAGATGATAAAGGCTCTGATGGCGTCGAGGGAGTATCTAGAGTTGGAGATGTGGGCGTCGATACATATATGCTAGATTGAGGCAGTGTTGGATCACTATAATTGTGCTGGATGGAGGCAATCGTGGTAAGGTGGCTTGCGCTCATGGGTACGTCCTCTATCAGTTGAAGCACCTTCAGCCAATTCGAGATGCTAGGTATATGACATATCATCTAAATTTATATGTTATTATTATAAAATATATAATATAATGTTTGTTACACCTAACTTAAGAGTTTTGGTAAACCAAGCTTGTTTTGATGATTATAAACACATCTACAAGCTAACTTTTGTTCAAGTTGTTGTGTAAGATCTTATAGGAATATCAATCTTTTGATCAAAGGCCTTTAAAAGAAGAGTTTTAAGGAAAAATCTAAGTATTCAAAGCCAATGGGTGTTATTGCATTTTAATAGCCGTTGAACTTCATCAACGGGCATTGAAAGTTTTCAACAGCCATTAAAGTGATACCTAAATCTGACTTAAAGGTTCTGGACCCCTTAACCAATGGCTCTCTCAAGGTATAACAGGTGTTGGATGACTCAAAAACTTGAGCTTCTCAAGTTGACCTTTCGAACGGGCGTTGCATTTTCATAACGAGTGTGGCTCATCGATACCTCAATAGACGTTACATTTTCACAATAAGCATTGGACAAATGACTTGATGTGAATATAACTCTCAAAGTCTCGACATGGGCATTAGAAAAAGCACCCAAGCAGAGCTGAAGTTTTTGGACCCTTCAACGGAAGATGTTCAAAAATTCAACAGCATTGAGATCCTTTTCAACGAGCATTGAAAACAAGCCAACTGTCATTGAGACATGTAGAAAATCTTAAAAAATAGAGCATCAAGTTCACATCCTTCTGAAAACCTCAACGGGCATTGTCCATATCCCAATTGAAGTTGAAGTTGAATTCCAACAGGCATTGAGAAGCTCCAACAGTCATTGAAGGAGTTGGTGACAAAAAAATTGAGAAAGTCAAAAGAGAAGCGTCTAGATAAATTTCTTTCTAGTAGCTAGTTCCAATGGGCGTTTCAATGAAATCAATGACCATTAAAGTTGTATTCTCACCCAACAATGGGCCAACAGGCGTTGAGTGACTATTTTATGACATTGAGTGGCAACCTTCTTTCTAACTGCTAATTTCGTGTGTCTGCCTATAAAAGAACTCTCCCATAATAGAATTTAGTAAGAAAAAAGAGAAAAATTATCAAAAGTGAGTATATTTTATTGAGAAAGCAATATTTAATAAAGAGGTGAAAACAAATGAGTTCTAGCTTTAAGGGAAGATCTTTGTCAAAAGCTTGCAAAAGTCATCTTCAAAATAGAATTAAGAATAAGCTTTGTGACATATCTCAAAACTCTCCACCAAGTCGAGCAATTCTTGTGAGTATATTCTTTATTGTTTATTACTTGAGTGAGGATATTCTTTCTCATCTTTAAGTTGTAAATTGTTTAGAGAAAATTTTTGGTTTAAAAGATCTTAGAAGATCCAAATCATTTTTGTGAAAATTTTAAGGTAGCACCTATAAACTACTTTGGGAAATGATTTTAGTGGGATCGGGAAGTCTACTTGCAATGACTTGTTAGTGCTTGAAAACTACTACTGTAAAAGTGACTAATAGCACCTAGAATCTATCTAGATAGAGAAAGGCTTTAATGGAAGACTAAAGAAGAAGATGTCGGTAGGATTGTGTCAAACCTCTATAAATTGATTGTCTCGATTTCTCATTATTTTCGCACATAGCTTTAATTGTTTTACTTGTCATTGCCCTATTCAACCCCCCTTTTTAGGGCAACCAGGGATAACAATTGGTATCAGAGCCTTT
The DNA here is from genome assembly GCA_949677035.1 of Omphalea diandra. Taxonomy (NCBI): domain Eukaryota; kingdom Viridiplantae; phylum Streptophyta; class Magnoliopsida; order Malpighiales; family Euphorbiaceae; genus Omphalea; species Omphalea diandra. The sequence goes on from CATIWR010216509.1 coordinate 12,871, forward strand.
CTCTCACTATCAAGGCTTAAGTGTTTAGAGTAAAGATCATGGCAAGTCATGGGGAATCATAATCAATTCACAAGCCACCATTCTTCAAAGAAGACGATTACAAGTATTGGAAAAACTGTATGGAAATTTTTCTAAATAGTGAAACCATAGGTTTATGGGACATTATCGAAGAAGGAAGAAAAGTTCCAATTAAATTGGTTGGAGATGTTCTTGTTCCCAAACCCAATAATGAATGG
>CATIWR010216519.1:0-87084 GCA_949677035.1 Omphalea diandra
GATCATAAATGCGTATAAAAGACTAATATATATATATATATATATATATATATATATATATATATATATATATATATATTTTTTAAATTTTGAAAAAAATCAAATCTCATGCAAAAATAGAAATTTAATTTAATTAATTGATAAATTTTGTACTTATATATATACACACACACACACTATGACTCTGATGTCAACGAAAACCAGCTTATGGCATGAAATGAATGAAGGGTTACCGTTGTTAGGGGTCGAGGGACAGTGACCCCACAACTTGAGATCAAGTAATCCATCAAATGGTACTGCAATTAAGTCCCAAAACAACTTGATAATAATAATAATAATGTAAATGTGGTTTCAGCCCAAGAAATATAAACTAAGGTAGCTAAAAACTAATGGTAGAACCCAAGAAATAATGAAACAGAAAAGAGAGGAAAGGGACTTGTCCTGGGACGGGCAAAGAAAGAAAGGTAGTGGAAATTATGGGGTATGTATGAGGCAGTTGGGGGCGAGAATAATTGCAAACTGAGTCCAGCATGCACGAATAAAGCAAATAGAGACCTTTTTCTCGTTTTTTGCAGAAATACTTCAAACTATCATTAAATTACTATTCCAAGTAGAACCTATGCCAAATGCTACAATTCACACAACTCAAAAAATATGGGAAAATAAAAATCCTCTTATATATAGCAACAAAGATAGTCCTTCAAAATTTTCTTACCTCAAAATGAGAATAAACAAGCCTTTTAAAGCTAAACAACGGTGGGGTGGGTTGGTTGGTCCTCGTAGTTCTTGGAGCAAATGAAAGACAGCACCACAAGGGGAAGTTTTGTATCCATCTGGTATATAAGGAAAACGATAGAAGACTCATGGGCAGCTGCCTTAGCAATAATTTTTTAGTCTTCTTTTAACAATACTAGTAATGTCACTGTGAATTTAAGCTCCTTAAAGGCGGGTTCTGCTTCGCAGACCGTCCTAGAACAATGAGTGTTTCAATTTGGAATTGTAGGGGTCTTGGAACCAACCTACAGTTCGACAACTTCATGCTCTTGTTAAGAAAGACACCTATCTTTGATTTTTTTTTTTTTTAATTGAAACTATTTGTAACGATATTAAGTTTCACTGTGTTATTAATTCAATTGGAATGTCTCATGGTTTCTCTGTTGGTTCTTCTTGTAATTGTATGGGTTTGGGGGTGATGTGGGCTAATGGTGTGGATGTTGAGATTCTATCATACTCTAATTTTCATATCGATGTTAAGGTGGGCATTTCCGGCTATTCTGATTGGCGCTTTATAGGCTTCTATGGAAATTTGAATTGGTCTGAGAGGAGGGAGTCTTGGGCCCTTCGTCGACAGTTAGCATCAACTAATACTATGCCTTGGCTTATGGGGGGAGATTTCAATGAGTTATTATTTCAGCATGAGAAAAGAGGTGGTGGTACTCATCCACAAGGGTTAATTTGGGATTTTCTGGAGGCTCTGGAGGATTGTTCGTTGTCAAATTTGGATTTTGTAGGCTATGAATTTACATAGGAAAGAGGAAAGGGATTGAATGAGTTAGTAGAAGAAAGGTTGGATAGATTTGTGGCCAATACAAGATGGATGGAATAATTTATGCAATATCAAGTTACACATATGCATGCAATCGTAGGTGATCATTGTCCAATATTCTTGTGTTGCAGCAGTCGGACACACCACAAATAATTATCGACGCCGTAAATTTGAAAATTTATGGATGGAGAATGAAGGGTGTAAGGGACAAGTGGAAGAGGCTTGGGCACGTGGTGTGTGTAGAAGCAACATCATGGATAAATTGCAATTTTGTCTTGATGAGGCACATGTTTGGGGCCGTTCACACTATAAACAATTACTCATTGATATTAACAAGTGCCGAGATAGTATTTGAGCTTTGAAAAGTGTTGCACTTCCTAATAATGGACATGCTCAAATTATGGAATTAAACTCGAGACTGGGATAACTTTTGGCTAAGGAAGAAATATATTGGAAGCAGAGAGCTCGCATCCAGTGGTTTCAGGAAGGTTATAGGAATAGTAGTTTTTTCCATCTCGTAGCATCCTAGAGAAGAATTAATTTATTACGGGGTTTGTATGATATTAATAATCACTGAGTTTCCGATTTTGATGGCATGAGCCGTGTGGCAACGAAGTATTTTATAAATTTTTTTCTCCTCAAACAGTACCAATTGACCCGCTGGTGCTGACAGGAGTGACTACGAAAGTTACTGCTGAGCAAGATTTACTTCTCCTGAAGCCTTTTGACCCTATAGAAATTCGACAAGCCCTTTCACAGATGGACACTTCCAAAGCTCCAGGGCTTGATGGCTTTACAGGTTCCTTTTATGTTAATTTTTGGAATATTATGGGCAAAGATATTACAGAAGCGTGCCTAGAGATTTTAAATGGGAGGTCATTCCCTAAGGACTTTAACCATACTAACATTGTTCTTATTCCGAAGGTTAATAACCCAGAAAGGATGACTGATCCGCCCCCTATCAGTTTGTACAATGTGGTTTATAAACTGATTTTGAAGGTGTTGGTTAACAGGGCAAAAGGGATATTGCCAACCTTAGTTAGTATCTGAAGAATAGAGTGCGTTTAATTACTGATAATAATATTTTGGGATTGAGACGTTGCATGCTCTTAAAATCAGATTATCGGGATGTAGTGGTATGATGGCAACAAAACTGGATATGGAAAAGGCTTATGATAGATTAGAATGGAATTTTATACGATGCTTGCTAACAACACTTAGATTTGCAAATTATTGGGTTCATCTGATAATGAAATGTGTCACTTCAGTTTCATATTTGGTCCTTCTGAATGGCATGGAGGATGGTAGGGTCAAACAGCAAAGGGGAGTTCGTCAGGATGATCCTCTTTCATCATATTTATTCATTCTTTGTGTTGACGCTTTGTCAGGTATGATTACCCAAGCTTGGGAGGAAGGGCGGATCCATAGCATACAGTTATCACAGGTCCCCAGTATATCGCATCTTTTCTTTGCAGATGATAGCCTGGTGTTTTCCAAAGCACATCTAGAGGGAGCAAATGAACTACAAAGGATTTTGCGATTGTCTGAGGCTGCGTTTAGACAATTAGTGAACCCGGCCAAGTCATGTACCTTTTTCTCTACTTCGGTGTCTAGTCGCAGGAAAGAAGCATATATTACAACTTTGGACATTAGGTCAAGTACATTTTCTGGGTCTTATTTAGGCCTGCCATCAGTTATAGATCGATCAAAGAAAGCTATTTTCAATTTTTTTACGTGATAAGGTTGGGCATAAGCTTTCATCCTGGAAGGGTAGAACTTTGTCTATGGGTGGTAGAGAGATTATGATAAAAGTAGTGGTGCAGGCCCTTCCTGCTTTTACTATGAGTGTCTATCAAATTCCTCAGTCTCCACAGATGCACTCCAAAAACTTATGAATTAATTTTGGTGGGGAGAAAGGAATGGGAGGAGAAAGATTCATTGAGCATCATGGGATAAACTGTGTTTCAAAGGATAATGGTGGTCTGGGCTTTAGGAGTTTAAAGGAGTTCAATTTGGTCATGCTAGCAAAGCAAGGTTGGCGCCTACTCACAAAAGATAATTCGCTGACAACTAAGGTCCTCAAAGCTAGATATTTTCCTAGTTTAAATGTTTTGCAAGCTGGTGCATGTGCTGTTGATCTCCTAGCCTTTGTTGGAGAAGCATTCGTGAAGCTCTCTCTTTGTTACATAGGGGTTTAGTGTGGTTTGTTGGGAATGGAAGGAATATTTCTATATGGGATCATAGATGGTTACCAATGCCATCTTCTTTTAGGGTGGTCACACATAAGCCTACTTCTTGTACAACATCGACGGTTTCAGACTTGATTGCTGATGGAAAGTGGAATGAAGAGCTGGTTAGATCCTCGTTTGTAACAAGGGATGTAGAACTCATCCTAGCAATCCCACTTACCAATACTAATCATAGGGATGGATTGGGTTGGTTTTATACCAAGAATGGTATGTATTCAGTTAAGTCGGGTTATTGGATGGCTCTGAGCTAGAATGGGGAGGGAGCAGCTTCGAGTTCTATAACCACTAGGTTTTGGAAGAGTTGTGGGCAGTACGGGTTCCGCCAAGGCAGAGTTTCAGATTGTCTCAGGTTATCTCCCAACATGTGTGAATCTACGCTCTAAACATGTGGACATTTATACACTGTGCCCTTTATGTGGTCTGGAAGAGGAAACTGATCTACATCTATTTAAGGAATGTGCTTTTGTGCAAGCTTGTTACGAAGAAGCATATTTAAGTCATGCTATTCGATTAGTTGTGGGAGTGACGTGTTTGGAGGGGTCCAAGGGCTGTTTCAAGTGTTGCAAGTGGATGGTAAAGCTTTATTTGCAGCCATTATTGATGCCATTTGGTGGTGTCGCAAGCGCAAGGTTTGGAATAGTGAGACTTGTCATCCACGTGTAGTAATTTAGAATACTAGATCCTCGCTTCACCAATACTGGAAAGTGTGGGAAAGTAAAGTTAATGGGTTGTAGCTGGGTGGTGATTTAAATGGTAGATCATTGAGGAAGTCATGGCAATGCCCATGTCTCGGTTCATTGAAATTGAATGTGGATGTTGCCATGGATTCCACGGAGTTTCGGGCAACAGTGGGTGCTGTGATAAGAGCTCATGACGGTAATGTTGTTGTTGCTATGTCTGGGCCGGTGTCTGGGTATGCAAGTGTGGAATGCATGGAAGCGGTGACATTACATGAGGCACTAAAATGAATGATACAATATGGTTGGGCGGTGACAGAAATAGAAGTGGACAGTCTAGCTCTGGTCCAACGCTTCCAATGAGGTAGTCGCAGGTTTTCCCAGTATGATATTCAGATGTTGTTGCCAAGAAATGCAGAACTGATGCACGTGCAGAGAGAAGCTAATCGAGTGGCCCATATCCTTGCAAAGTTTGCTATTGCCTCCTCTCAGCAGGCTAAATGGCTGAATTTCATTCCTGTGTATGCTATGTATTTGACCTTCCTTTATTGAGGAATTAATGAAATCTTGTTTCTTCTTCAAAAAAAAAAAGTTTAAAAATGCATCTTTTTAATGATCAAAAAATTATTATTATTATTATTATTAGTTTCTTAATCAAATGTAGTATAATTGATCTTTTTTTTGTGAGGAATTTTGAGTTTTATTTATGGAAGATATCATTAATTTCATGAGTTGATTCGGTATTGACCCTTTCATTAATAATAAAAAATTATTATTTTTTATATATTTCAAATTTTAAATTTTAAATATTTTACTTCATTATTATTCTTAGAGTTTTATTATTTAACTACTAATTACAATTATAATATTTTAATTATTTATATAAAAATAATTTATTTAAGTCATTACTATAATTTAATAAAATAAGTATATGTAAGATATTTTAATTATTAAAAATATATAATAAATAATATAACAAGCAGTAATTATTAAATTTTATAAATAAAAATAAATAATTATAGCATTTTAAGATTTAAAATTATATTTTATGGGTATAAATAAAAATTATATCATTTTATATATCTTTATTTTTATTTATTTAATTTAATATATAAAATATTAATAAATATTTTTATTAGTTATTTTATGAATTAACAACTTTACTAAACACTTAATATCAAATTGGTATTAATTTGAGCTAATAGCTATTAACAATCATTATCACCTACTATCAATTATATTTATGAGCTATTCAAAACATGTCTTTTACCATTATCACATTCGTCCATGGTATTATATAAGAGTGTAAATGAACTAAAAGAGCTCGTAAACTATTTAAGGTCGATTCAATAAATACTTGAGATTATTCAATTTGAGCTCGAGCTCGAACTACTCAAGTAATTGAGTGAGTCAAATTTAAGTATCAAAATACTTGATTTAAGAGACTCGCGATCCTAATTGAGTTTGGCATATTTACAATATTATCAATCAAGTTTAATCAATTCATTTCTAATCAAGTTTATTCAAACCCAAATTTTAATTTATAAAATTGATAAAAAAAAAAGTTATATAAATAAACAATTTAATCTAGTTAAACTCGGGCATTCGAGTACTTGACGGAACTCGAGCTCAAGCTTAAAAACTAAAGCTCAGCCGAGCACAAGCTACAAGTTTAAAAATTGAAGCTCGATTGAGCTTGAGTTTCGAGTTTTCAAGTCGAGATTGAGCATGATAAAATTTGACTTGACTCAACTCAATTGCACGTATAATATGTACACTGGGATTAAAGTTATAAGAATGTGAAAACATAAGAGTGAAGCGTAGCACACACGTTAAGTATATGACAAAAGGAGAGAAATGGGAATTTTGATTGGATGTGCCACGAGAATCAAGAAAGAAAGTAAACAAAATTAAAGAAAGGGAGAGGCAGAAGTAAGGGGATGATGTACTTTGTAGCAAAGAGGAGGGAAAAAGAGAAGGAGATGATCAGTGGTTACATGGGTGATGAAAATCTGGGTAGCATTGTTTTGAGGACCACCTTATGCAGAATCACTGCAACAGATATATAAAACAGCCAACAGCTATAAAGAACCAACACCAACTATTAGTACCTGGTCCAGGAGAGAGAGATTATCTCTGTATATTGTAATGTGCCCTTTTGATGAGATGATAGGGACACGTATGTGTATGTGGAAGTAGAGAGCTTTTGAGGGAAACAAGTATGGTGAACCTTCGCTATCTCCTCTATTGTCTCAATTGCAAAATCATAATTATTTTGATACTTATATGCAAGCAACTTCTTTTTGGATTTATTCTCAAATAATACAACGATTTAAAACATACCCAATAATGGACCATGCACATGATATATGGTCATCACTCATCATAATAAAAATCAGCCCTTACTAATGTATAATAGTTAAGTTCGTATTTAGTCTTTAGTTTAAATCTGTTGAAAGACTATGAGAATATAATTTCTCTTAAATATAAAAAAATATTATTTAAATTTGCTTAGAAAAAATATATTGAGCAAAGCTCAATAACTCTTACCATTAAAAAAATATTTTATTAATTTATATATTCAATTTAATGAGATCTCCATACTAATGCTTAGACTGAAAATAAGAGTGAAGCTAATTAAAAATAAGTATAACAATTGGAATCTTATCATCTCTTTTTTGAATACTAAATGCAAAAAAATTAAATTGACATTCATATTATATAATATTATTACTATTACCCTAATATGTAGGAGTGGACGTCAGGATTCGAATATCATTAATGTAAATTCTCTTCCCAATACTAAAAAAATGTGTCTTCAATTCCTTATGAACCAGATCTTTACAAGATCTTTATTTTGTTAATGTTTTTCTAGTAATATAGATAAGTTAAGATTTGTGATAATAATGTTTCTTATGGATAATTGATGAACATCCAAACCAATTGGTAATGCAAACTAAGCAAACAAATCAACCGCTTCTTGTGCAATATCAATGAAATGAACCAATACTAAGGCATGTGTCATTTATTCCCGATAATAATGATAGAAATATTTGAGATTAATTGTCTTATTAGGGTAGTTATCCAACTCTGAAAAAACCCTCTTAACAGAAAGATCTTCACGAAACACTAATAATAGCTTCTAAGAAAAGTAATATTTTCTGTCTATTCATTTTAACATGATTTTGCAAAATTGAATCGTAGAAGAGAATTAATTTCATCATTTCCAACATGTGCTTGCAGGAATTACTTCTATCTCTCTTTTTACTTTATTTATTTCTGGTTAATATTAATATTCTTTCTATTTTAAAAAATAATTAAATTGATGATCTAATATATAAAATTGTCAATTTCTTTTCGATTAGGAAAGAAAAATATATAAAAAAATTATGGATTCAGCTTTTGATTTCCATAAAATATGTTTTACATTTATATGTTGACTCAAAATTTTATATATATATATATATATATATATATATATATATATATATATATAAGACATATTCCATTAATTTATAAAAATGAAATTAATCATACCTAAGTATTTGATAGCAAAAACAATTTTAGGCAAACATGATAAAATAGATTACAAAAATTTTAAATTGTATCCAATTAATTCATACTATCAAAAAAGAAAAACATAATATTGAAATTTAAGTTTCAATAACGCTTTAGTAATAATCATTTGATCAATTTCAAAATTGATGAAAGAAGAAAACTCATGAAAAGATAGTAATTTGCGTTTATTTCTATAACAAATGACTAGTGCAGAGAAAATAGAGAAAATAAATTTTACAAATTACTCCATTTATCGTCTCATTATAGAATGTTAATTTTGAGAGAAATTATCATTTCAACCCATCTAAGCTCGAATGATCAAAATACTGAGTGAGACAAAGTTCATATATATATATATATATATATATAGAGAGAGAGAGAGAGAGAGAGAGAGAGAGAGAGGATATATCTCCGCTTTTCAATTGCCATGGAATGAAATTGACAACTCTACTGATGTATCTTATATCTTAAAATTGAAAAACATATTACCTAACTAATGTATAAACTTTTATAAATATGAATTCCATATTAAAATTATGACGAAAAATTTTAAACCATAGTATATGCAACTTATTGGTTAATAACTAGTTTGAAAAAGGCTTATCAACAAAGAAGAATTTAATTTTTTTTTATTTTTCATAATATCATTCAAATTTCATGAAATATTAGATGTCAATTAAAATTAGTCAAATCTCTGTTAATATTACTAATTAACAAAAGGTCTCAATTTAATGGATGTCATATGGTGTTCATAGAATTAACCACCACCACCCCATGTAACATTCATATCATTATGTGAAATTATTTTAAAACTTTAATTTTGACAATTAATGATAATCATTTGATCAATTTCAAAAGATGTCTTCTACTTCATAGTATATGAGTGATATCATGAAGAATGAAAATAATAATAATAATAATTTTTTAAACGAATCTTTAATTTCTAAATGCTAGGGAAAAAATAAACGAACCACAAACAGTGAAATCATTATTTTCTGAAATGCGAATCAATTCTAAAAATAAAATAACAAGCATAATATTATTACATGTATATACATTGTAAAAGAACTTCTCAAGTAAGCAATCCACCTGGAATTTCGTCTGATGTGTCGTTGTCTTCTTTTTTTTTTTTTTCCCTCCAAATGTGTCCAGCATCCTCTAAGATATATATCGATTTTCGAATTGAATAATTGGCTATAGTACATAAGTATCGTTAGCATCATGATGTGTGATAGATGAGTGGTTGAAATTAAGAAAAATATATAAATGCATTTATAATTTGAAAATTAAAGGAGATAAACGAGTCAAGTTGGGCTGTCTTTGAATAGAATCATTTTTAAATTAGATTTTTTATAGGATGATGCATTTTTTGGGTCGACTCAGGTTTGAGTTATCTGAATTTTGAAAGGATTTAAATCACTTATCGAGTTGTGCATATAAAAAAGATTTCGAGGTTGAGGTTGAGTTTGAATTTACTTTTAAAATTGATATTTCAAATTGGTTCATTTATTATTTAATTTTAAAATATCTATTTAAATTTCTTATCATTTATGTAATATTTTCTCATACTTATGAAAGAAATACTAATTTGCACTTAAAAAATTATTTTTAACAAGATAGATTTTATATAAAACAAAACTTGATTAAAAATTTTTTGTAATAAATTAAATATAATTTATTTTTTAAGCAAATGACTATATATAATGATAAAAAATTAAATATAATTTATATTCAAGTCAGATATCAAATTTTAAATTAATTTATAAATAAATATATAATGTTTAATGATAAAAAATTATTCATTATAAAAAAATGTGTATTATGATAAAAATTTGTGTGATAAAATTATATTTGTCTTAATATATGATTTTATCATGACAAAAATCAAATTTATTGCAATTATTTTTAATAAATAAGTAAAATTGTTATAAATTTTTTTACATATCAAATCATTTTAAAAATTTATGGTAAAAATTTTGCTTAATTACTCAAAATTCAAACTTTTATGCGATTTTAAATTGTATTCAAAACTAATTCTAATTGAGTTTATCACACTATAATTTGATAAATTGATTTTAATTATACCTCAAATCAAAAAAAAAATTTAGTAAAGTGCATTTAGATTTAGTTAATTCTTATACATTTTCAATTAGCTCAATTTAACCTAAAATTAAGTTTACGACTTAATTAATGTACTACTTTTATTTTTATTCAATTTTATTTTATTTTTACTTAATTAAATTTATTATATACTTTTGTATGATAAATTTAATTTTATATTTAAATTTTAAATTTTAAATTTATAATTCATAAGATCTTTCAATCTCTTTTTTGTAAAATAAAAAAAATTTCTCTCAATCTTCTTAAAAGAATTAATTTCATATTTTAAATAATAAGATGTTAGACTATTCAAAAAAAAATTTCTAAGAAATACTTTGAAAATAAACCACATGAGTTTAATTAAAATAATATTTTTATTTTTTATTCAATTTAATCTCATTTTTGCTTAACTAATTTTGTTTTACATTTTACATAATGAATTTTAATTTTATATTTAATTTAAAAAATAAAATTTTTAAAATTTAAATTTATAATTTAGAAAGGCTCTCAATCTCTCCTTAAAAAATTAATTATTATATTTTAAATAATAATTATTTGAATAAAAATTTTAAAAAAATGTTTAAAAATTATTTACATGAACTTAATTAAGATGATACTTTATTTTATATTCAATTTAATCCCTTTCTTATTTAAATAAATTTATTATATACTTTTATATGAAAATTTTTAATTTCGTATTTAAATATATAAATTTCTAAATTTAAATTTATAATTCATAAAATCTCACAATATTTCATTTTAAAAATTTTCTCTAAATCCCTCCTTAAAAATTTCATTTTTATATTTTAATAGTAAATTATTTAAATCATTCAAATAAAAACTTCAATAAATATTTAAAAATCAATTACATGAACTTAATTATGATGATACTTTTATTTTTATTTAATTTAATCTCATTTTTAATTAATTAAATTTATTATGTACTTTTATTTGATAATTTTATATTTAAATTTAAAAATCTAAAAATTTTGAAAATTAAAATTATAATTTATAAATCTCTCAATCTCTCATTTAAAAAAAAATTCTATCTTTCACTCCTTAAAAATTAATTTATATATTTTAAATAATAAATTAATTAAAACCATTTAAAATAAAAATTTTTAAGAAATATTTAAAAAATCAATTTATATGATATGAACTGGAACATTCTAAAAAAATTATCCTCAAAATAAAAATTAAGGATTTATTTTTATTATTTAATATATAAAAATACATTTTATAATTTTAAAACATTAAATTAGTATAAAATTATTTATTTATCAACTAAAATAAAAAAAAAAATTTGATATTTTTGTGAAAAAATATTTAAATTGAATAAAAATAAAAATATTATATTAGCAAGATTTAAATTTAATTTTGAATTTGATTGAACTAATTGAAAAAAATTTAAGGGTCAATTAAGTCTCAATATACACTTTATTAAATGTTGATTTTGACTTGGGGTATAATTAAAACTAATTCATCAAATTAGGTTATAATTGACTCAGTTAAAAACTTTAAGATACAATTAAAAATTCACAAAAAGGTCCAAATTTTCTTAATCATTGAGTTCACAAATTTTTAACTAACAAATTTGTCATAATAAATGTGTATATAAGATAAATTATAATATATACTCATTTATCATAATATTTTATCACAATATAGGGCCTGCCAAATTACATATAAAAAGAAGTAACATTTTCATAATAATATTTGTTATTATATTAAATAATTCAAAATTATGATAAAATTATTTTATCACAATAAATAATTTTTATTATTACTAAATAATTTATCATAATAAACAATGAATTGTAATTTAGTCACACAAAAAGCATAGTAAAATTAACAAATTTTTAAAATATAAAAATTTCATAATATTTTAAATAAAAATATCAAAATTAAATTTAAATTTAATTAAATAATCTAAATATTTTTTTGAAATAAATTTCTTTTTATATTTTTAATTATTATACTTTTTTTATATTTAGTAATAAAAAATTTTTATATTGTCATCAAGTCAATTGGATTGAGTCATAGGTTGACTTATTTTGATTAATTTTAATTTGATCCACCGGATTGACTCTTACCCGACTCTAAAAATTTCAAATTTGCCCCAAATCAAAGTCGAGTTCATGTCACTTTTTTCAGGTGGATTCAAATCCATTTAGAAATTATCACATCTATTGCAGATAGAATGAGAACCATCTAATTTGTTTTAAGCCTACAATAAATGTTTCAATACTAGCAGTTCGGGAGCTTTCCAAGGGTTCTAAAGAGCAATTGATAATTTTGGATTAATAATATAATAGCTTGATATTTAAAAGCTTCTCTCATTAATTAGTGTTAACTAAATTAGCAAATTCCAAAATAGATGGAAAGTAATAAGGCAGGCCAATCCTTATTAGGGGAGAGAATCAAATTTCAAACTATAAATTGCTATACTATAAAACTTTAATTATCTTCTGTAAATGCTCAATCATTAGAAAACTTAATAAAAAGGTATTATTACTACTTCCACCCTACGAACTTATAGTTTATTATTGCTGTTATTTTTGCTTGTCATGTTTGACGTGGTTGTAAACTTGTTCCAAATTATTAAGGGGACTTCAAAGAGACAAGACTCTTCTCAAACCCTACCATACCATAATAAAAATTCTCTTTGAGTTTTTACGAAATCTACCATAGAAATCTAGTAACAATGGACCCTATCTTATACATACATCTTATTATCAAGACAATTATTACTGACATGTCATCCAAAGTAAGATGAACCATTTATTAACGAGTGCATGTGAGTAGAAACCCTCCATAAGCAATTCATATATACCAAGACAATAAATCAATCTATACGGTGTAAGTAAGACATAATTATTGAAAATGATGCTGTTAATTATTGGGTTAATAATTTAATGGTTGCGCCTATGGTTTTTTTTTTTTAAGAGTGAAGTTTATGAGTGAATTTATTACACTGTATAAATATGATTATGTAAAATTTTAAACTATATATATGTGATTTATTTTTTATTTTTAATATTTTATTAAAAATAAAAATTATCAAAATAATGAATAATTACACATTAATAAAATTAATACTTGAAATTATGTTAATTACGATATTATAATACAATATTATATATAATATTATAGTGTTTACTAAATTTATTTTAAGTGCTGAACTTTTCATTATTTTAATTTTTTAAATATAATTTTTTATTCATGTAATAAAGGATTTCTTAAGTTTTATGAGGTACTGAATTAGTCAAATAGAATTATATATATCGGATGGGAACTTTCCAAAACAAACCAAAAAAGAAACAAGTGAAAATAAGCAAAGATTGGTACTCTGATGAGAATTAGGCGATCGAAGCCACTCTCATCCCATCATCTGACCAGAAAAACTTGTGGCCTTGTCATCCCTCACTCACTCTCGGATGGGTCAGCCCCATTTGTCCATTGATCACACCACCACCCTCTTTCATCTCCACCTTTATAGGCCCCACCCTTCTCACCACTCCCACATGCTAACCCACTCCATATCCTTCCCCTGCTATCTCAATTTCTCCTCCTCCTCCTTTACCCCACCACCAGCACATCTCCTCCGTATCTCTTGCTAAACCTAACACACTAGAACATAAAAACTAGCGAAGCGCACACAGCTTTTTCTTTTCCCTTCATGGACAAAGGTGAACGAGAGACTCATGACTTCATGAACGTGGAATCTTTCTCTCAACTACCCTTTATCCGCCCTGCACCTGTCAAAGAAAAGGGTATTCGCCTTTTTGGCATAGAATTCGGCGGCAACATTAACGACAGTAATACTAATGGTGCACCCACCGACGAGTCTGCATCTGGCGAAACTAACGAAGACTCCACTAAAGAAAGCGAAACTGGCGACAACAATAGAAGATTTGAGTGCCATTACTGTTGTAGAAACTTCCCTACTTCTCAAGCCTTAGGTGGACACCAAAACGCACACAAAAGAGAGCGCCAACACGCTAAACGCGCCCATCTTCAATCGGCAATGGTCCACAACAGCCTCTCTGATGCTCACATATACGGCCTAGTCAACTATCGACCTGCCACTATGAGTTACCCTTCATGGAATAGCCATAACCATGCCAATCATGATTCTTCTAGGTTTTATAGTAACCATGGATCCTATAGTCATCATCAGCAGCCTATCAATGGTAGTCCATTGGGCTTGTGGAGGATCCCGGCGGTTCACGGTAGTGCTAGTCTTCATCGAGACCGTTCTTTGCATCCCTTGCCGTTGTTCGCTGGCGACGAAATGAAGCCGCCGCAGATGGGTGGTTCTACCTCTCAAGGGCGTTATGGATATGAATCAAAGGCCAGCGTGCAAGACCATGTGAGTTTAGATCTTCATCTGTAGTAGTTCGGAATTAGTGTATAACTTGAACAAAAGAGAAATTTGAGATTTTCGTGATCCATGGAAGAGCTGCTAATTATAATCTTTTGGCTTTTGTTGTGCAAATGAGACCATTCTAAGAACACCCTCTTAATCCTCATTTATTGTTTTCTACTTAAATTAGTTTTTTGTGTAAATGAAATGAATGTGAACCAATTAAACATGGTATAATTTGATAACAAAAGCTGAGGATTCTTTTTATGCAGTCTTAATTAATTCTAATATTCGTATATGTGCAAGAGAGCAGTGATTAACTATAATTACAAGTTAGTTAATCCTTTTATTTATTTATTTTTTTTTTTTTGTAATTTCTTCTAACTTTTAATTTAGAAGAGTAAGAGAACCAATGTTCAAAGGGCGTGCAGTGCATTAATTGTCATTGGTGCTTCATAGTATATGAAACAAAAAAATGTTCAGTTTTCTGTCTTCCTTCGGGATTTGTCACACGTGTGAGGAATATGTATATTTAAACTGGGTATCAGTAAAGAACGCTTGACGATATGTAGACAAACACGTGTGTGTATCTCTATGTTTCTCCAAACAGGTGGAGTGATAAGAAAGGTGGGTTTTGGTCCTAGTGCAAGTGTGTTTAAGCTATGATAAAAAGAATCAGTCGATAACATTCTGATGAGGGTTTTTATGTGTCTTCCTTGTAAAATGCAGCAGAAAGAGAATGATATATATTTCCATCGCAATTTCAGATACTACAAATATCTCTTAGCTTGAATGTGCATACATTTTCTCCCCTTTTCTTGTCTTCTCTCTCTCTTAGGTTTCAGATGGAAAATAAAGAGAGATTTTTACATGACATATATGTGTATATATTTGCCAATCAAACCTTAAATAATATCTCACATCTACTTTAAGATTTGAGGTGGGAGCCCTCCTGTCATGAGACCTGAAGCTAAGAAAACAGATGTGGCTATTTTAAGACCACCAGTAGAAAAAGAAAACCAAACATGTTTGGCAAAAGAAATGGAACTCTCAATATCTGCACAGTTGGATACACATTGATATGATGTAGGTTTTGAATTCTTGTGGGACCTTCGATGATACATCGAAAATTAAATATTTGATGACATAGACACATCGATGATTAAAAGCAGGGTAGAATGAAGAGAAAATTGCATAATTAAAATGCCATTAGACTATAAAAAAATATAGGGTTTATCTCGTAATATAAAAAAATAAAAATATTTAACTCCTAGTATAATAAAACAGGATTTTAGATTCAGAAAACCAAAGAGTGATGATATGGTTAATTACTATATATATATATTGTGTCTATGGATGATGATTATGAAGGTATATAAGAATAGTAGTACGATGGATGAATTGTGCGTGTACCTGTCTGTATTGGACAAAAATTTTCATTATACTGAGGAAGTAGTGCCAAAAGCTTTTCCGTGGCTTTAAAATGGCAAAGCCATTCTTCAGAAAAGGTTGTCTTCATTTGCTGTGTGAGACTTAAAGTAACATATGACATGGTAGTTAGATAGCCCCCCATCTTTATTTTTCCCACTATTTATTTGTACTGTATTAGCCTTTTATGTCTGCCAGAAAGATACATGCCATGAAGAGAAAGAAGTTACGTGGGCGTATTAGATTCTTATCTAGGTGAAGGGGAGGGCTCTTACCCTTTTCTTTGCTTTTCTTTCTTTTCATAATAATAAGTATTCTTATTTAGGGTGAGTTACTTTTCTTTCTTTTCATAATAGGAATTCTTATTTAGGGTGAGTTCAACGATAACGTTTACATTCGATGTTATTACATAAAATTTTAAATTATAAATAATTTATTAATTATTTATAATAATTTTATTAGAAAATAAATTTATTAAAATCATAAATAATTAAATAAATTAATAAAATTATTACTAAATATTTAGAAGTTACACTAAATAATATTATAATATAATACCGTATATGATATTATAATATTGACCTAATTTTCAATACTTAAGATATCTTTTAAGGTCCAAATTTCTTTTATTTTTTTGTTGGGTATATAGCTTATAACTCACCTTATATGCCCTTATGGAATACTTTTAGATAAATTCAACACATTTTGATCATCATAAAAATTTCAAATATTAATTTATAAATATTTTTCATCATTTAGGTATGTATTTTTCCTAAACCCTAATACCAAACAAACTCTTGTTATATAAATTAACACTAAAAATTAATTAGATCATTTTTTATGTCAACAATGATCCAAGTGTTAATTTTGTTTTGTTTTTTTTTAACAAGTAATAGATTTTGGCCTTTTTCCTAAGGGTAATTCAGTGAGTAAGTACAGCATTTTGTGTCTTGTTCACTAAACTCACTGTTATTTTGGCAGCAGCAAGAGGTCAGAATTCCAAGATGTTAATTGGCATCATTCAATGAATTACCAAGAAACAACTCAATAATATAAAATTTGTAAGATTGTGTATTCCATATATCTAACTATCGATGTTGGGATTTGTGTTTTGCCTCTCACCATCGTTCGCAAGAAAAATGTGTCATACATTACAATGGTATTTACTATTTTGGATTAAGAAAAAAAAAAAGTAGAGGCTATTAATTTATGATATTTTGTTTAATAACTTTTGTTTAAAGATTATAAATTTAATTTTTAGTTAATCAATCTCCAAATAAAACTTACAGTTTTATAATATTAAAGATATTTATACATTATTAAACTAAAATCCATAACTTTTTTCTTTGAAAAAATAGATTCATTAATATTGAAAATTTTGAATTTAAGAATAAATTTTTACATGATCTCGCAATTAACATTAAAGTAAGATATTATTTTTTATTAGTTGTTTTTGTATATAAAGAATATTGAAGTAATATATTATTTTGTATTATTTGTTTTTGTATATAAAGAATATTGATTTTATATAAATGATTTATTAGTTATTTAATCATCTTTCAAAAAATTAGTTATTTAATATATTTTTTATTAAAAAATTATATCATTTAGTATCACAGGTCTGAAAAATATAAAAATAATAATTTAAAAGTTAAAATTTAAATATATAAAAATATTAATAACGATTTTATGTTTCAGATATATTAAGATCAAACAAATGATGACTTTAGTTTCGTCTACATACTATATTAATAAGTTTACAGGTAAGTCGAAAAATATTTAAATAGTGTACTAAATTTTGAAATATGTAAAATCTAAATTATGAGGGGAAAATGATTAAATATATGAATGAATATAAATTATTAAGTATGGGAGGTAAATATAATTTTTTTATGAAAACAAATATTATTATTTAAAAAAATTAATTTAAGATTTATATACATAAAAATAAATTATTTGGAAGGCAATAGAGAGCAGTTTCCCCCATTTTCTCCACTGTAAATCCTTTGAAGCGTCGATGATTATGAGTTTTCTACTTCCACCGGTCAATAAAATTAAAATCAGAAAAAAAATTTTAAAAAAAAAATGAAGAGAGAGGGAGTGAGAGGTGGGAATGCCATGCATAAGCGTCTATATTGCCCGGCAAAAAAAGTCAAGGTCTTTGCAATCTATGGGTGAAAAGGAAAGTCGATGCATACCCATCTCATATCATAGGTGACCCAAGAACAAAGACTAGTAATCGTCAATGTGGTAAGAGATATTGAATTCATATTGCCCATAATCAAGCATAAGTCGAAGTTCAATAAACTTGTTGCTAAGTTTTTTAATTTACTTCGACTCTGGTTAAGATTTAAATTTGGTATCTCGTAATTTTAAACAAGGCTCTTATCGCTGAATTAAAAACTCATTAATATATTAACATTTTTAATGAAGTGTAACATGAAAAAACTCGTGTAATAGTAATTCAAGTTTGTATAAAATAAAATTATATATGGTGAAAATATTTTAGTATTTAAAACAAAATTTTATAAGGTACAGTCAAATTTAACTGCATTGTGTACTGCTTCGGCTTATCAGTGGACCCATAAGGAGTAAATTTCATCATCACCTAGATGGCTTCCTGAAGTTCTGAAATGTGAGTTTCAATTCTGGCTAGAAAAGCCGATAAGTTTCTAAGATTTATAACTGAATAATAAATGATTATAAAATAAATTTTTTTATTAAAATTATTTTTGATTTTATACTATTTCATTAAATATAATCTTGATCTTATATTACTTTATTATAAAAATTCAAAACATTTTTTGAGGAGGGCACTTGTATTATAAACGTAATTTAATAATTATAAAATCATTTTTTAAGAGAGAAAATGAGCAAAATAAAAAATAATATTAACAAAATATATAACAATTAAAAATCATATTTAAGAGAATCAAACTCAGCTATATTTCGACAAAAATATAATTTTCTTTAAATTTCTAAATTTTTAAATCTCTTTAAAGAATCTTAAATTCATAAATCTCCAAAACATAGCTTCATTTCAACAGTAGATCTTTTTTTCTAAATCAAAATTAATTGATTGAATAATACGAAATAGTGATATTTTCATGGAATAATAATTCTGTTTATTTATTTAATTGTAATCGATATAGAAAAAAAATATATTGAATAGAAGTATAATGGTGTGTAAAAATATAACTATCATGGAAAAAAAACACCACTAGTAGCTTGAAGCGAGGCAAATTCAAGTTGGAAATTTTACTCATGCCCTAATTGTAAAATGGAGAAAATTAAAATAATTTTATCAAATTTGAATTATTTTTAAAGTTATTTTTTCTTTAATTTATTTTTGAGTGATCTAATCACTTTTGAAGCTCTTTCTAAGATAAGGTGAAAAATCTTCTTCCTTTTTTTTTCCATAGGATGGAAATAAAATTATACTCTCATTTCACTGGTCTTTAAGAGGACCCTGAAGTGGATTCTCATGAAACCTAAAAAAATTAAATATAATTTTATAAATAAATATATATATATATATATATATATATATATATATATATATATATATATATATATTAGTTTTTAGCATAAAAATTTTTATTTTGTAATTTAATAAATTATATTTTTAAAACATAATTTAAAAATAAAAAAAAAATGAAAACATTTGCCATGAAAGGAATTTGTGTCAGATAAAGAATCCTCAACAAGAGAAAAATTTTCTCCATCAACAGCATGGGATTGAAAATAAGAGATAATTTTTACTTTATTCACTTATCGCTCTTATATCGATGTCTTTTTTAATTAATATTTTAAAATTTTATGATAAAATAGTATAATATAACAATAATTTTAATAAATAATATAAAATAAAAATAATTTTAATAAAAAAATTTATTTCATTTTCATTAATAGCTTGAGGGATTTATTTAGCCCATTAAGCCTTAAATTCTCAATATAAACTCAAAAAAAAAAAAAAAAAAAAAGCTTTGATGGCTCTGTGTAATTTCACTCTCTAGGTGCAGCTAGAAAAGACAGTCGTTGAAGATCTAATTGGAAGCATTATTGTCAAATTAAGAGTCAGATAATAAGTGCTATTTGTACGAATGAAAAGCTCAATAATTACAAATATATGTAAGAGAAAGGCTTTCAATGTAGAATAACTCTTAGCCAGAACCTGTCATTCACTTGTCCAATTATTGTACTGACCATATTTCGATGCAGTTTTCGAATAATAAAGCATCAAACATATAATAATAATAATAATAATAATAATAATAATCACCATCATCATCATCATGCGCACCCCTCCTAATTCTGACCATAATTTGTACAAATCTTGTTCAGTTGTACATTGAAGTATTCTCCATTATTTACATGGGCAATTTGATATTTCATTAGTTGATGTTGGCCTATTGCATCAACAAAGAGATTAAATTAGTGACAAATTTAAATTTTCTATTTTAGAGAAAATTCATAAAAATAAAAGATTAAAAAAAATAAAAGAAATATAAATACAAAAGTTTTATAGTGGTTCGAGTATTAATCAATTCTAATTCACTCAGCAATTCACTAATTGAGTGTTTCACTTAATCACCAGTGTTTTATAAACTCACACTCAATTTAGTATTTAGTCTCACACAAAACCTTATCACTTATGTTTCAAGTCTCACACACAACCTCACAAGTGTTTTTCTAAAAGCTCACACTTAACATATACCAGAGTTTTACAACTAAACTAACTCTTAAACCTAATCAAAAGTTTTCTATACAATGGTTCAATCTCAAATTCAAATTCAAGGTGTTTAAAACTCACGTCAAACTATAATAAAAAGTTAAAATTGAGAATTAATTTTGCAAGAGCTTTGACATAATTAATGGTTATCATCTTGCATTCGAGTTCATTTGGTGATGTATTTATTGACAATAATCATAAGAAAAAAAGTTACAAAGAAACTATGTCTAAATTTTCAAGTTGTATTAGGCATATATTGTATTAAATACTTGTCAGGTGAAATTCACAGTTAAGATTGAAATTAGCGATCGTTATTTTTGGACTGTGTCTAACGGCTAGTCCACGTGGTATAAAACTATTGGTCTTTTCAAAATTAGGCATTGATTCTTTCTAACAGATCTCAAAATTTGCGGTCACTACTCAAATTTGCGATCATTATTTTCTTTCTTTGGATGTGATAGTCACTATAAAATCATCTGTCTAACATGGAGATGTTATTTCACCAATTAGTAGTCGCTACCAAAATTCGCGGTTACGACTTTTGAATCTTAACTGCACTTTTCAAAATTCGTTGTCGCTATTGAAATTTGCAATCGTGACTTTTGAATCTCAATCAACACTTTTCAAAATTCATAGTAGCTAATTTCGAATACAAATTTTCATAATTTGAGTTTTTTTTCTTCTAATCACTCCTATTCAACTTCCAATGAGATTCTATTTTAAAATTTGTAAAAAAAAATACTTATAATTGATATTAGAATCTCTCAATCTATATTATCAAGATCAAAAGAGAGTCTTGATGTAGATTTGAATAACCTATTTCAACAATCTCTCCCTTTTTGAATATGCAAAGGATATTCAAATCTAGATTGAATATGCAAAGGATAAAAAAATCAATTATATATGCTCCTAAGAGAATGATTATGACATTATTCAAATCATAAGTATGAAATTGCTCCTCATCAATCCATACTCCCCTTTAGTTATTCTAACAAAATCATTGTCTTAGTTTATTACAAATGTAGTTTAATTTTATCTCCCTTTTTTGTATGTTCCCTCTTTATATATTCAGTCAATCATCTCTTCCCCTTTGTCGAGATAAAAAAGAGAGGAATAGGAGGGAATAAGAGAGAGAATGGATAATATGAAAAGGAATGACCACAAACTTGTCAATTGTACAAACTCAAATTAAAATAACAAACACAAGTAATTTTGCACAATTGATCATAATATGTCACATAAGAAGATAAATGGATGAAACATATATTGCATGAAAATTTTATATATAAAAAAACATAATACAAAATAATTCAAATATTTAAAGACGCTTGAACACACAAATTAGGGCTATAAATTTAAGAATTTTCATATATGACCCTAGTATAGAGTATATGATTTTTTATGATTGATTTGAATATTTGAAATATAGAAAACTTCAAATACAAAATGAATTGATTCAACTCATCACACAATCAATCAAATCAAAACATGTCAATATATAAAATATATTAAGTAGTAAAGTGCATAAAACTCGCCTTAAACATATGCATAAATATATCACGTTAAAAACATAAGGGATAAATGATACATTACAAGTTTAGTATCCACGGCTTGGCACCAAATAATCATTTGGAACTTTGTCCCTTCTTCATTAGCAATCTTTGTTTATCTTTAGATTTTCTATGATAAGAATTTGGTGACAGAGTCCTCATCCTACAATATCAAACACTTTGCTTGAATCCCAAACATACTTGGGTCTTTAGAGGTTAGTCTTTGAAGGGTCATTCAATTTGAGGTGTGTCTTCCTAATGTGGAAAAATACATTGATGTGTCCATATCTCATGCAATAATGACATTGGAGTTTAGGCTTGTGAGTCTTTCTCCTATGCACAACCTTAGTTTGAGTAGGGGGTCTTCTCATACTTAGGTGGTGAGAATGTATGCAAGTGCATGAGTGATTAGGAGTATAAGATAATTTTTTTTGTGTTTGTGTGGTTGAGCATGCTTATTGTTATAAATGTAAGCATAATTTGCTCTTTGACCCTTGGCTCTTAAACCTTGGGGGTCTTTCCTTTACCCTTAGACATAGGTGGCATAGTGTTAGGAGCACCTCTTTTTCCCATGTCCTTAATACTTGAAGTTTGAGGTGTTAATGCTCTAATGAATATAGTGAGTGAAGAAGTAGAAGAAAAGACTCCATTGAAGCCTAGACCATGTTTAACTAAAGGAGGTCTTTGAGATAAAATAAGTGTATTCAAAGCTTTTTTTCACCTCGTAAATTTAGAGATAGAGTTTCTAAGTTCTATAACTTCAACCCTTAAAGAATCATTTTCCTTTTTCAAGGAGTTAAGAGAGGATGAACACTTAAAAAAACTCTCTAAGGATTTTTTGAGTTCTTCATTAGAAGTCCTTAACTCACTTATAAGATCATTTAAGGATTTAAATTTATCCTCTAGTTTAGAATGTTTTTTCTTATAAGTTTTCATTTGTGATTTATATTTATCACATCTCAAAGTAAGAGCTTCAAGAAGCTCATCATCTATATCATCAAATGCATTACAATCATCATAAGAGTGTGAAAAAGTACTTACCTCTTTGGATGAGTCCTCTTCAGCCATGAAACAAAAGTTTGTTGCTTCATATTCTTCTTTTTCATCACATGAATCATAATCCCAAGTAGCTTTAAAGCTCTTCTTCTTTTCCTTGTGATGATAGAAAGATGACTTTCTTTGGATTCTTCTTTATCTTCTCCTTTTCATCAACTCCTTGGTCCTTCTTGATATTTTGGTAAGCTCTTTTTCTTTTTTGTCACTTTTATTTGAGTCACTTGAGCTTAAATAATCTTCTTGAGCTTTGAAGGCTAGAGCTTTCTTCTTTTCTTTGTCTCTTTGTCCTTTTAACTTTTTCATCTCTTCATCATTCTTGAGAGTCATCTCATGAGTGAGAAGCTTACCAATAAGGGCATCGGTTGACACTTTCCTAATCTCCTGATTGGACTGTTGAATGCTGCATACTGTTGTACCAAATTTATCCAATAAGAGAGATTTGAGGATTTTAGTATTTACCTCATAGTTGGTAAAAATTCTTTCAAACTTTTTCATGTTTGTGACAATAAAGAAGAATTTATTTGTCATTTCAGTGATACTTTCATGGTCTTTCATCATGAAGAGCTCCCACTCTGTCACATATATTTTCAACCTACTTGATTTCATAAGAGTTGTGCCCTCATGATAGTTTTCTAGTGCTTTCCATACAACATGTATAGTTTGACAATGCTGGACTCTTCCAATTTCTTCTTTTGACATGGAGCTTAGGAGAATAGCCATTGCCTTCATGTTCTTCTCATTTGCCTTTCTCTATGCTTCAGTCCATTCTTCTCTTACGATTGCCACCTCTACTCCTTCACCCATCTTTGTTAGAGGCTTCCACTCTTCAAGTATATAATCCCATAAGTTGATGAGATCGCTATCAAGATAGGTCTCCATTTTATGCTTCCAAAAAGTATAATTATTGCCATAAAATTGAGGATTAAGTTGAGAGTGAACTCCTTCTTGTGCCATTGATATTTTCTTACACAATTAAGGATTGAATTGAGACTTAACTCTGATACCCATTGTTGGCCTTATTGCACCAAGAAAGAGGATTGAATTGGTAGCAAATTTGAACTTTGGATTTTGGAGGAAGCTCACAAAAATGAAAGATTAAAGAAAGAGTAGAAGAAGAATAAACACAAAAGTTTTATAGTAGTTCGGGTATTAACAAACCCTATATCTACTCTTCAATTCACCAATTGGGTGTTTCACTCCATCACTAGTTTTTACAAGCTCACACTCAACTTAGTGTTTAGATTCACACTAAACCTTACAACTTGTGTTTGAAGACTCACACACAACCTCACAAGTGTTTTCCCAAAGACTCACACTTAACTGATATAAGAGTTTTACGACTAGACTAACTCTCAAACCTAAACATGAGTTTTCTATATAAAGGTTCACTCTCAAACCCAAACACACGGTGTTTAAAGCTCACACCAAACTATATACACAGAAATAAAGAGTTAAAGTTGAGAATTAATTTTGCAAGAGTTTTGACACAAATGGTTATCCTCTTGCATTTAAGTCCTTTGGTGGTGTATTTATAGGCAATAACCACCAAAGAGATGTTACAAAAAAAACTATGTCTAAGTCTCCAAGTTGTGCTAGACATATCTTGTATTAAATGCTTGTCAGACGAAATTTTCGGTTGAGATTGAAATTTGTGGTCGTTATTTTTGGACTGTGTATAACGACTAGTTCACGTGACATAAAATCATTGGTCTTTTCAAAAATTAGTCGTTGGATTTTTCTAACGGATCTCAAAATTCACGGTTGCTATTTTCTTTCTTTGGACGTGATGGTTACCGTGAAATTATCTATCTAACATGAAGATATTGTTTCATCAATTCATAGTCACTACCAAAATTTGTGATCGTAACTTTTGAATCTCAACAACACTTTTAAAAATTTGCGGTTACTACTGAAATTCGCTGTCACAACTTTTGAATCTCAATCAACACTTTTCAAAATTTGCAGTCGCTAATTTCAAATGTAGATTTTCATACTATGAGTTTTTTTTTGCTTCTAATAACTCTTATTTAACTTTTAATGAGATTCTATTTTAATATTTGTAAAAACAATACTTAAACTTAATATTAGAACTTTTCAATCTATATTGACTTAAGTTTGAATAATCTAATCCAACAGTTGATAAGTACTTTGCTTAACTAATTATTATGTATCAAGCACCAATATTTTTCCAATACCAATTGGATAATGTACTTAAATGAGTCTGAGTTACTTGGATTCAATCCATAAAATATTTAAATTTAATTAAAATTTGTCTCGAAATTTTTTTTCTATTGTGATCAAATTTGAATTGGGTTTGAATATAATTTTTTAATTAAGTTCTAGCTCAATTTTTTTAACAGCTCAATTACCAAAATAAATATAGGAGTGCAAAAATAATCTTCCTTCGCTTTTAAACCACCGAGACGAGAGTGCACTATAATGAATTCTCATGACAGAGAGTAAACAGAATGCTGCTTCCCACCACTATTTACTTAACCTTAAATGATTGTTGTAGAAATGATATCTAACAGATTTTTTGTTTATGTATAAAGTATCACAAGCCAGTAGTCAACTAAAGGAAATGATACATAGGCTTTAAGCAAGTCTGATAAATTCAGAATGAACATAAAGGCGGAAGGAAAAGCTATACTGGGAAACTCTAATTCCTGAGTTTTTATCTAATTTTTTGTCTACAGAGGATAACTACAAGGTGACCACAGGTCTAGTACTGTTATTTCATCCACTTTTCTATCCAACGGCTGCACAAAGTACCAAAAATAAAAATTTCCCCTTTTTTTATCCTGCCAAGGAGCAGTGATCTTTTTAGCACTAAATGTACTTGACAAAATTTTTGCATAATGGGGTAAAAAAAAGGAAATACAAATGGGTGTCACCGCGGTAAAATCTTTATTAAAATGGAAATAACTAGGAAATTCCCCTTAAAATGAGAATGATGCAATTCAGAAAACGACCTTTATTAATTTAAATTCTCTCTTTTTTTAATTTATTATTGGCTTTTCAAAAAAAAAAATCTTATTTTTCTAAGGACATTGTATTTCAAATAAATAAAAATTTTAACAATTTATTTCAATTTATAAATATCACCCATGTTTTACTTTTTAAATTATTTTGCATTTAAATAAAAAATTTGAATTATTTCTTATTTTAATAGCGCTAGTACATCAATATACCGTATAATTAGCCAATACAATTCATAATGTTACATTTGCTGCATATTTTACCTAGATTAGAAATTTCAGCATTTATAATTAAAAGGGAAACAAAATAGGAATATATCATCATTATAATTAAAGGGAAACAAATAGGAACCTATTAAGATTTACCGAGCTTGATTGTGTGGTTGCAACCATCAAAAGGACAATAATAAGAATAAAGCGTTTGTTAAGGTTTCGTACAAGATGCTTTTGAGGAGTTGGGTACAAAACAATGTTTTTAAAATTGAACGAGAGATCTAATTGGTTAATTAATTAATTTTTTTTATTTGATTAATATGATTGATTCTATTAGTTTGACTCAATAGAATAATTTTTTAAATTTGATTGAAAAAATATAAAAATAATTTTTAAAAAATAAAAAATATAATATGATAAAGTAATGAAAAATATTTTTAATATTTAAAATTTGAGCAAAATAATTTAATTTTCATAAAATAACGTAGTTTTGAGTTAAATCAATTTAATTTGATTTTTGTATTTTAGTTAATTTTATAATTTTGATCGATTTTTTTATTTTCATTAATTTTTCATTGATCAATTTTTAATAGTAAATCAAATTAGATCATCGATTTTTAGTTTTATTAATTTAATTAATTAATTGAACCGTTTTTGAAAACATTGATGTTAATACTTTGCAACGTATATGATAAGCAAAACTCCAGAAAATATGAAATCAGTCACATTTTTCTTCTACCTTATAATTTCACAACAAATAGGCATTTTTGCCCTTCTAATTAAACTGTAAGAAAAACTCATGTGGAAGAGACAAATGTTCCTTGCTTTTGTGACAAAGGTTGATGCTTTGAAATCAAAGTGTATTAGGTTTTGTTATAAGAAATATTATCCTCAAGCAATTAAAAAGAGAGAGAGAGAGAGAAAGATAGCAACACTTGCAATTAAAATGGGTTGCCCACTATGTCTTTGTTTCACCAAAATAAAAAGGGAGGACCTTGTAGGAGGCAAAGAATACTGTCTTTAATTCAATGTTAACATCAACCCCAACTATGTTGGGGTCCGCAAGTAAATGCATCTAGGGTAGGACATGTGATGAGCAAGATGAAATAAGGAGGCATAATAAAGACTTGTGAAGAGTACATACATTATGATTAGGACCACTTTCACTTCCACTTCACAGTTCACTCTCTTCTCCTCCAGTACTGTAAGCAAGTATATATATGAGAGAAAGAAAGAGATAGAACAGTGGAATTTAAGAAACATCGGCCCACATCCCTATGAAGTTGCTAACGAGGTTGATAATTTACACAGTAGCTACCCAACACTTTTGCTAACCTGCGCCCAAGTTGGTGCAGAACTGCAAAACAAAAAACTTACCCAGAAAAAGGCTTTTGCTTTTCTTCTATGGTCTAATATGAAGCACGGATACTTTAGTTTTAATCATTTTTCTATATCATATCATATTAGAAACTTTTCTAATATAATATCGGAAACACGAATCATATGCTGATTTCTTTTTTTTTTTTAAAAAAAAATTGACTTTCTTATGTCCATATTCTTTTATGTTGGTATTGCAATATTCTTTTTGATCAAGGTATTGCAATATTCGTGTCCTGCAATGTAGACTAAAGAGAGCAGAATTGGTTGATAGCTTTTTGCATTCAATGCCCACCCAACTTGCATACCAATTGGTCTGAGTTTTGTTTGTTTGTCTACTTATTCTTGATTTCTTCTTTCTTCTTTCTTCATTTCTCTCAAAGGGAAAAGAAAAGAGAGCTACTTAGATAGTTGACTTAGTACGTCTAATCTTTGGTGACCAATGATTTAGGTGTTTTAGGTACAATCGTATTTGAAATTTTTAAAGTGGTAAGAATTGCAAACAATAGAACTTGCCAATGTCAAGAGTTGAATTGAAGGGTAGTTTTTGTTTAGGTTGGTATTAAAACGTTAATTCCAGGGAGCGCTAAAGCCCATCTTGCATTTAGTTGGGCTAAAGAACGCAAGCCTCTTAAACCAGTCCACCCCAGACTTAATGCCACTTTATTATGATACTGATATTGCGTCTTTTTATCAGTTTTTTGCCCAGGTAAGTACATGACAAAATCCAGGTTCAGATTTTGTAAACAAAATGCTATTTGGAATGTAGTGAGAGGGAAATTGGTCCCATATGAGCTGGGAACCGGCTTCAAGACGAAACTGCTACCAATGACCAGACTAGTTTATAAAATTCAAAGACAGAAGGGGTAAAAAAATTGGCATAGTTGCAAGAGACACAAAATATAGTAACAGATCACCATGGAGAGGCTTGGACCCACAGGCCATTGGTGAGATGACACGCACACCAACTGGTGGTTCTCACCCTAAGGATCATTAAGTAATCGAACCCACTGAATCCATTTTTGCAAATCAAATTTACAAGCTGGAAATTGGAATTCGATGAGATATTTTAAGTATCCACTCTCAAAATCTACCTAACATTTTTACCAATGATAAATCTCTAAATCAGATGAGTAAATAAAAAGCTACTTGACTTGAGATTGACTTAAAAAATATCAAATTAAGTCAATATTAATTCAATGAAGCTCGAATTATTCAAATAAAATATCTAAGAGTTGCCAAAATTTCTATTCAAGAATTTTAATAATTTTACAATTTATAATTTAATGTATTTATATAAGTTCTCGGGGTTGAGCCAAATTAAGCTTAATTTCAACTATAATCTATCTTATTTGAGTTTAAATTTAAAATTGTCAAACTTTTAAATTAGTAAATCGAAGCAATTCGATGCTCCAGGTTAGAAATTGAAAATTAAGTCCAAATCAAATTTTCACACTTCAAGTTTTAGAATGGAGTCCAACTTCAGCGGACAATATCAGACTCTACTCAAATTATCCCTACTCTATATACTCATGAGATAACAGATGATACCATATACTAGAGTTCTGAATTTGGTGATTTGTTGGCCATCTGAGCATATGCCACAATCAAGACCTTTCGTTGTTCAACCGACTAGAAAACAACAGACTTGTTAAGATTGAAATGTAGCTTCTTCATAAATTAATAATAATAATAAAGACATTCCTTTTCTTACACAGAGGAAAAAAAAAAGTGAGCTAGCACATGGGTTTGGTACCAAAATTTTGAGTAAAATACAACTCTAGATGCCTCTTGAATACCAAACAGGCTAAAAATAGTGTACACTTGACTTTGCAGAGCTTTTACCCCCCATCTCGAGTGATTTTAAATTTACTACTTGGTTAATAACTCATTGATTTCATTTCAATAGTATCTGACGAGCCTAAAGTGCATCTACGCTTATGTAGCACATGAATTTAAGACAAACATGGATGCAGCTTAAGCAAATCCCTATTAAGTCCCACAAGGAATGTTGCGAGATTTCCTCCCCTCATAAATTCTCTCATAAAACTGCTTAAGATGCTTTTTGATATTCAGGGACTGTAGGATTTAGGAGAAGCATGTTATTCTAAGTCAAGAACTTACGTCTACTATTTGTCTTTAATTTCAGACTGACCTTACTGTGTACACATCGTACCCCTATTGGATGAAATCGAAACCAAATTTATATCTTATTGAGCAAGACAAAAAAAAAAAATAAATAAAATAAAATAAAATAAAAACATGGAATAAAACTGAAAAGATTACAAAAAATTCAGGATACATTAGACCAGTAGGGCACAATAAATGCAAGAAAATCATGAAGATTTTGCCCAACAAAACTAAGTTCATTCCCTTAGCATGCACTTCAAGAAAAGAACCACCAGAATTATAAAGCACATAGATACACAAAATTGTTTATTCCCTTCAACTGATTTTCTGTTCTTGCTGATTTGTTAAATGCTATCCCGGTATATTCTCTATAATAACAATGTTAACTAATAACCTTTCCCATTCCAACATAGAATATAAAACTAGTTAACCTTGCCATAATAAGAAATAAAGGACAAAGCTTATTGATTTCTGTGAGGTAAACTGTGTGAGTGTGACAATGAATTTCATCATCAACCACTGTATGTTCCTATAAGCATTTTCTTATATACTTTTATTTATCACGCATCAAATTGAATTTAATAAAATATCAGAAGTTTGTTACTCACACAAGTATAAAAGTGTTAAGTTTCACCATCCACAAATTCATGCATCTGTGCTAATAAATATAACAATGTTTACAAAACTGAGAGAAGTAAAATAAATTCTTTAGTATGTGCACCTGCAAGAACCATCTATACATTTCTTGCCTGATCTATGATGTATGGGCGTCTTCAATATGTCTGGTGAGCAGCGAAACCCCATAATGTGAGGCACTCGAGGAAGCATAGTAGGAAGTCACAGTAATTTGAGCAAACCGAGGAAGTGCATAACCTAGAAATTTACATTTTATGCCGAGAAAAAATACATATAAACCCAAAATGAAGAAATCATTGGGTATAAAACTAAAAAATGCAGGTCTGTTGAACAGGTAGCTCTTATACAAATCATGTGGTTGAATACGTGACTTACATTTCATCAATTCTTAAGTAGTCAAGTCATAAATCAAAACCAACAAACATTAAAGAAGACCCAATTCCCCATATTTTGACTAAACAAAACACTAATGCACATAAAACAACCATAGCCAACAGCTAGCTGGTAGCCCAAGCCCTATTAGCACATGGTATATGCTGCTATATATCATATATTATGCATCACAGGTAATTTCCAAAATCCTGACACCATTGAATCCCTTACACTATATTTCAGAGAGTGTTGGCTAGGGTAAGGTAAGGTTTTTCTGAAGTGAAGGCAACAGATTGTAAGGTGTACATATTTTGTTTGGGAGGGTTAAATGGAAACGGTCAAGTGTGGAAAGAAAAATTATGACCCTTCTACTTTTTAAACTCATTAAAGAAAGTAGGGTTATTATTGGTAGAACATAAATATTCAAATAAGGTCTGCATTTACTAAACATTCCTGACCCACCAGTTTGGGGCACTGGTCTTTTTCACTATTTGAGAGCAAAACAAGATTTCTGGAAACCTTACCTTACTTCTTTCTTTTTTTTCCTCCCAAATATATATGGAGGGTTCTGAAACCTCACCTTAACTCTCCTTACCTTCTCCTAAATAGATATGTGAATATTCACAACATCCAAAGTCCTTAAGTTCCCAAGGTTATGGCTCCAACTCATACAGTGTTTCTACCTGCCAAATCCTAATTCCGGAAGGAACTCACCAAAAACAAAAAGTATAGAGTCCATCATCCAACAGGATCCACCTATGATTACAAAGTTATGTACTTAGGTGAAAAAATGCCTCAAACCCTATCGCATTGCTCTTATTGTCCAGCTTCAGATAGTGGATCTATGCTGTAAAATTAACTTCCATGCTTGTCCAACAAAGTCCACTTTTACACTCTCATCCTCCCCCAGGTAAAGTGTGACAGAATGAACTCATCTAGCTCAGATTGGATAAGCATTCTAAACGACCTAGCTCTGTCATCCTCAAGTTCTTATCATGAGCAATTGCTATCTGCTATTGCCTCCAACATTCAATTTTCCTTTCCCCGTCGAGGCAGAAGTACCTATAGCTCTTGCTGTTGCTATCCTCATGTCACGTCAGATTTTTAGAGATCCTTGACCCAGCTCACAAACATATCAGGTTGAAAAGAAATGAACGGTTGGAAGAGAGAGGGGCCCTGACTCACTAGGAATAAGTTTAGAAGCAATCCATCTCAAATTGGCTCAAGCCATTTAGAATGAAACTTACCCATGCAAATCCCAATCCTACTGCATTTCTATCCTTCTAAAACTTTCCCCAACCAGTTCAGAGATAACATCAACAGGAATACACTTTAATCTGATCCACCATAGTCCAATTTATAGTTTATAAATTCCTTACAGAACTTTCAAGTTTCATCATATCACCCAATTAAACAGAAAAAGGTCAATCTTAATATCATATCAAAGACCAGACCCACAACAGGCAGAACAAACAAAATCCTAAAAACATCAGAGACAAAACATCCAAAAATAAAAGCATAGCCAGCACATGAAAATGAAGTATGACAACAAGCAGGAGAAAATTGAAAGAGGAAAAACATGGGGAGACCCAACAGATAGCAGAGCTCAAACCTTCACAAAATCCATTTGTATCTGTGTAAAATCCTCAAAAGTAGAAGAAAAAGAAACCCCCAAAATCAAAATCAAATACAACAAAAAGTAGAGAGAGAAATTGCGTAGTGGTATCTGTGGCAGAGGAGTTGATAGACTGGCAAACAAATTAAAATTTACTACGCTTCTGTAAAGAAGCAGAAGCAGTGACAAATATCAAAGTGAAAAGATCAATAAAATCAAGGCCGCCAAGTACTAGAGCCCTGTCTTCATATTTATGAGGAAAAATGTTGAAAAAAAAAAAGGCATACAGCCATGTTGGTTAGATGATTCAAATTGGTTTCACCAAAACTAACATGAGACTGACCTGAACTGAAAGTCCAATGAAAAAAATTAACAAAAAACTGATGAAGTCTTTAACAAGGACAAGAAATTTGGGTAAGGTTAGTTTTAATGAGGATCAAGTTGATTTTGATTTGATCAATTGATTGCTTTTACTTTTTTAATAGCCTTTCTTTTTTCCTATGCACTAACCCACTCTAATTCCAGTGGCAAGCCAAAGGCTTCAAGTTCATATCAGACTCTCAAGCCACTTGCTTATGATCCAAAAACACTGCACATCCACTAATTTTATACAATTGTGAACCCCATAGAGATATTTTTCATGAACAATATATAAAGATCCATGACAATCAGCCTTTTCCACCTAAGCTGATGATGAGTTTAGACACTAGAAATCAGTTAAATTTACTTGGAGCCAAAATGATGACATTGCAACTTTCTGATTACCAAACTATATATATATATATATATATATATATATATATATATCAGCTCTTTTTTTGTTATAAACTCTTATTGCTTATTTAATTAACAATTGAGCCAAGAACTTGTCAGGTCAAAACATCAATAGTGCCCAAAATGTTAAGCTAAATGTTAATATAAATTACATCCTACAAATGCTCATTTGTACAATTTGTAGCTACCCTTCATTTTATTATTTTCAAAGCTCATTTGTTCTTACTATGAGATACATTTTATGACCCAAGAATTGGAAATGAACCCAAACGTACAATTGTTCAATGTTCCACTGCACTTGTCAGTAAGGGAGGCTATACTTTGAGACACCTCTGATCAAGGTTCAGAAGGCTTAGAATGTACAAGAAGACAACACGAACATACTATTCGTAGAAACAAGATACATCCAAGTCAAAAATTTCATTCCTAAAATGACATTACACTCATTAAATTGCAGTAATGAAGAATTAGAGATTCTATGCTTACCTCCAAATGCAGCACTTACACCTGAAACCACTAGCAAAGGAGGGAGCTGTCAACAAAGTAACAATTAGAACAACATGAGCCTAAGATGACATTCATCAACATTTAATCACAGAAAAAGAGTAGTAGCCCTTGTAGCTCAACGTATGCGGTAAAAAAAATTAATAAGGGTAGAAAATATACCCCAACAACAAAAGGCAGCCATTTTGGTCCCTTGAGACGATTTTGAAGGAACGGAATCCCTAAAATATAACAGCGCTTTAGCATTATGCAAACACAAGTCACACATAATTCAACAAGAGCAACATATCTCATTCTACCTGTATTGAATCCATGAACTGCACTAAGCATTCCACCAATGCCTGAGCCAGCCTATTACCAGTACGAACAATAAAAAATTAGGAAAAAAAAAAAAACCTGAACCACTGTTCTTATATTAAAAGAAGCACATCATGTTTGACATAAAACAAATACCATAACATAGATTTAATCAGTCAATAATGATTCCATCTATTGATTACTAATATTCTTGGTCCCAAGGTCTAAATTTACACATCAATATCATCCAAGCATTTAAGAACCACAAAACACAAACTAAATTTAGCTTAAATTCAACTGCGCATCGCGGGTTGAGCACAAAATTCAAAGAATTTAATAATGTTTTAATTGAAAAATCGGCAGCATTCGTTTTAACACAGAGAGGAAATAAACATGTCGCTACAATAATCCAAAGGAAGGAGAAAAAACAAAAAAACAGACCACAGCAGTGGCATTGTGTAAAACGGAAGTGATAGTCCATTCGCCTCTTTCCTGCAAAAATAAATCAGAGACGATAATTCAGGAATTGTATCGGGTGTATAAACATACAAATACATCCGTATTAACGTACAGAGTTAGGATTTAAGAGAGAGAGGCAGCGAGGGCAGCGAGGGCAGCCAAGGCCAGGGTTGATGGTAGGATCGTGATGCAGATTGCCGCTCCTTAGTTTCTGCTCGTATACCTCTCGTGTTCCCATCTCCTCTCAAATATTTTCCTCTTCTTACTGTCGGATGCTACGGGCGCGTTATTTAGCTCTCTCTAGAATTCCTGGCAAACGAGCAAATATTATGCCAAAACAAAGTGTCCGTTTTTCCACTGGAACTTTGAGTCAGAGAAGTTTGTGTGGCCTGTTGTTGGGTGGGCATTCGGTTCAAACCCAAAAGACAGAAACGATCTATTCTGTTTAAACTGAATTAAATCAAATTATCTGCTTTGGTTCAGTTTTTCGATTTGTGATTTAAGTTGTTTGAAAGTCTAATATTATTGGGATTTTTTTATCAAACTCAATTTTATTGGACTTTTTTTATTCACTTGGTTTTTTTTTACATTTCATTTGACCAAATTTTATTATTTTTCTTATAAAACTATTTCTTTAAAATTTTTATTTGAAAACACAAATTAGTAAAAAATTTCAAATATTATTTTTTAAAAAATTCAATCTTAAACATAAAATAAACATTTGAGATATATAATGCACTAAAACTCTGATAATAAAAAAATTCAAGAAAAATAAATATTATAAATCTTACAATAAATCTTAACAATAAAAAAATTTCAAGACAAATAAATATTATAAATCTTATAATAAAATCCTAATAATAATAATAAATTTCAGGACAAATAAATATTATTAATTTTACACAAAATTTCTAACATAATAAAATATTACAAATTTAAATTTCATAACTTATACATTAATTTGTTATCAATCCACTACACTTATATAATGATAAAATTACAACCCAACACCCAGATCCAAGCACGGGTGCATTAGTGGATTGATAAAATATGTAATTTAATTTGTTGCATCATGAGCATCAGATCATCTCTACATATTTCAGTTCAAAATATTAATTCTAATATTAATGATGAAGTAAAAAGTGATGTATAAAGAGTTAATGAAGCATATATAGTTTAACTAAACAGGCGTTGCTCTTTGATTTATATAGAAGATAAACCAATTTAAATCAGATTCAGTAAAGTGATAATAAAAAAATTGTCCTCATTTTTCTTCTGTAGAGAAGCAAAAAGGATTTAAAAAAGGGATAAAAATGAACTCTTTATTTCAGCAATAATATGCATTTCACAAAGGCGCAACATATTTCATAAGGTCATTGGTATTTTCTTAGTAAATATACTAGCCTAACTTCTTCCATATCACTAGAAAATATGCTTTCAAGAAAAATCTAAATGCAATGTTCAAATATACTCAAATTGATTAAATACACTTGAATTGATCATACTAACTCATTGACAAGTCTCATTTAACAAATTGAATTGATCACACTTTTTTTTTTGTCAAAATCAAA
The DNA here is from genome assembly GCA_949677035.1 of Omphalea diandra. Lineage (NCBI taxonomy): Eukaryota > Viridiplantae > Streptophyta > Magnoliopsida > Malpighiales > Euphorbiaceae > Omphalea > Omphalea diandra. Next base: position 36,189 of record CATIWR010216519.1, read on the forward strand.
TCAAATAAAAGATTACCTGTCAAGCTTCAAATGAGGATGAAGGAGCTACGCAATGTCTAAATACACTTGAATTGATAAAAATACAGTCAAATTCATTGAGAAGTCTCTTTTAACAACTCGAATTGATCACACTTTTTTTATCAAAATCAAAACCAAATAAAAGATTACTTGTGAAGTTTCAGATGAGGATGAGGGAGCTATAACGATAAAAGAGGTGCAACTCATTGTTGTTGGCTTGACAGAAGTGGCAAAACTAGAAATTATTTTTAGGGAGACTTAGTTAAGTTGTTGATGATCAGTGACAGTGGCGGAAAGATGAGAGGAGGATAAGGAGATGAGAGAAAAAAAAGAAGGAGATAGAAGATAAATCTTTTTTTTAAGAGGGGAGCATTTTATAAGGTCTAGAATCTGATTTTAAAATATTTAGGTGATATGAATTATTTTAAAAATATTTTCCCTATTATATATATATATATATAATTATGAATTTTAATGATTTAATAATGATTAGACATATTTTATTATATTTAAAGAGATTATTTAATGTATACATAAGTATCTAAAAGAAAAATAATTTTACATTGAAGAAATTATTATTTTAATTAAGGTTATATTATTTATTATGAATTAAATTTAAAGAGTTATATTTAATGCATATTTTATATTTAAGAAATTAAGTGTAAATGAGTACGAGATGATATGTAATATTTTTAAGATGAGTATATATAAGAGTTCAAAAAAAAAAAAAAGAAAGATGAGTATATATATATATATATATATATATATATATATATATATATATATATATATTAAAGGACTTATTTAAGTATAAATTTTATTGAGATTCAAAAAAATTATGAAAATTATTTTAAGTTAATATGAATATATGATTTAAATGATTTTAATGTTAATTATATTATGTGACTTAACATGTTAAAACAATTTATGAAATTAATTTAGTAAATATGAGTATATGATTTAAATAATTTTAATGTTAATTATAATATATGAAGATAACGAGAGAGAGAGAGAGAGAGAGAGGGAGAGAGAGAGAGAGAGAGAGAGAGAGAAGGGGAGTGCAGGTAGGCTATTAAAGGAAGAGTTCACTTATTATGTTTTTTTTTTTTTTTTTTTTTTGGTCTATCACTTAACAAAATGGCACCATTTCAATTAAATGAAACAATGTCGTTTTGAAGATCATTTTAAAATAAATAAAAAAATCTTTTGAATAGAGAGTTTCTTCTTCCTTCAAACCTCTTTCTCTCTCTTTTCTCCATGGAAGAAGGGACTAAGAGCCCTTGCTTCCTTCTTCACGTCCATCTCTTGGTCGACCAAGGGGACTTGAGCCCATGTTAGGCCTCCTGTTATTGCCACTGCATGGTAAAGAGGTGTGATTCGCGCTGTGTGAGGAGAAATGAGAGAGGTGCGATGATGATGAGGCTTCATGAAGAAGTAGAGAAAGAGAGGGTAGGGTACGGTTGACTTGGTAGTGTGAAGAAATAGGGAGAGAGAGAGAGAGAGGTTGGCTTGGCAACATGAAGAAGGAAGGAAAGATGAAAGATGAAAGATTAGGTTTTATTTTACTAAACATCAAATGAGGTAGTTTAAGTAAAAGTTCGATTTGGTTCAATTTTTAAATTGAACAAAATTGAAAAAACTAAAATTTCTAAAATATCAAATTGAACCAAACTGAATTACTGAATAAATCAAATTGGGTTTTCAAATTAGCGAAGTTCGATTTTATTTTTTAGTTTGAATTAAATAGTGTCCACCTCGAATGAACACATGTTGAAGTGGGGTGATTAGGTTCGATTGTGATGGATTATTTAGAAGTATTCATATAAATTTAAACATCAATTTATTTTACTTCGAATAATTTCAAATTTCGACCAATTTGATTTAGATTTTATTATTTATTTTATAAAATTATTTATTTTCACATTCATTGTATAAATATAAAATTATGAATACATAAAACTAGTTGATAAATTTTTTTTATAATTAACTATCAATAAAATTACATTAAATAATATTTCACACACACACACACATATATATATAAAATTTAATGTAGCATAAGTTACTTTTGATTAAGTTCAGTTATATATAGTTCAAGTTTCAATTAATTTGGATACTTTTGATTATTCCTTTTTTGGTTATTTTTCGATTCAATTTTTCAATTTGATTCATTTTATCAAAATCGATGCTCACTTCTACATTAAAGTTTCTTTTGTCTAATCATACTAGTAGCTAATATTAAGTTTTTAATAAAATTATGATCATTGATGACTATTTATACATATTATCATTAATATAAATATAAATATAAATATTAAATAAATATATTTGGTATTTTAAATTTTCAAAGTAAATAATATCAATTTTATCATTTATTAAGCATTTCTTAAAAATCATATATTAAACATTAATCATTAACATAATAATAGTTTCATTAAAAAAGATAAAATAATATTGATCATGACTAAACATAACAAATAGCCAAGTAGAGTAAGCTAATGACAAAGCAATTTGGATCGTTGTTGAGCACTAGTTGAGTCAATGAATATTTTCCTTACACATTGTACATTCATGAAAATTGGCCAAGAGTGATATATGCCACAATCAAAGGCATTTGTTATATATATGAGATAGACTTTAAAGAAAAATATTTATTTTATTTGTCAACCTTTCACTTATGTTAAAGAGATTAAAAGTCTTATTTAAAGGTATTTATTGATTAAATATTAGAAATCTCTAATCCTTTCATCTTTTTTATTATCTTCTAACCTTGAATGTTCTCTCTAGTATTATTATTTGGTAAACTCATAACTATAGTAATTTTTGCTTCGTAAGAGAAAAAATCCACTATGTACACTAGGAATATAGATCTCATGCTTTAGAACATAGGGTTTTGAGACATTAATGTTGCCTTTGCACTGTCACTTACAATGGAAAATGGCTTCACTAAGGCCATGAATCACATTGATTTCTTCAGTTCCTTGGACCCAAATTTTAGAACCACCAAGGCCATAGTGTGACAAGCTTCTATCTTAAAGGCTAAAGCCTAAGTGAGGGGACTAACCATAGCTCTAGTGCTCTTTAATGTTGATCTCTCACATGTGCAAAATATAACAATGAACTCTTTTACCTCTATGATGAATGAATTTTGTTGGCCCTTGTGCACCAAGAAGTAGGTTGAATTGGTGAAAAATTTAAAATTTGGAGGAAAGATTAGTTATGCAAGTATTAGAAGAAATAACATAAGAATAAAATACATAATGATTTATAGTGGTTCTAGTATTAACAAACCCTACATCCACTCTTCAGTTCTTCTAATTACGTATTTCACTAATACTAAATGGTCTTTTAAAAGCTCATACTTAACTTTACAACTCATGTTTTGCAATAGTAGTTCAGGTATTAACAAACCTTACATCCATTCCTTAATTCTTCTAATTAGGTATTTCACTAATACTAAATAGTGTTTTGAAAGCTCACACTTAACTTTACAGCTTGTGTTTTGCAAAGACTTACACACAACCTTATAAGTGTTTTCCAAGACTGACACTTAAACCTATACAAGAGTTTTCTATTGGCTCACTCTCAAACCCAATCCTAAAAGGGTGTTTAAAGCTCACACCAAACTTCTTACAACTTAATAACAAAGAGTAATTAAGAGAGAGCAAGTTAACAAAAAAGATGTGTAAGAGTTTTGCCTTAGTAAAATGCTATTCTCTTTCATTTATGTCCATTTGGTGGAGTATTTATAGGTTACTCCTACCAAAAAGACGTTAAAGATAAAAATAGTTCATAATTTATGAAGTTTGTGGTAAAACCTAATATTTGATGCTTGTCAGATAAATGTCACGGTCAAGACAGACATGTTGCAATCATGACTCAAGTTTCACTTTGGATTTTGCTTGGCAAAGAGGCATGTCGCAATTATGATCGCTACATCAACACATTCAAACATATATAGATGTTTGATCACAACACATATGGGCCTAAATATTAGAGAATTGAAAGACATAAGAGAAAAATAGACATAGGAAAATGAAAAACAAAAGAACGAAAAAGAAAAGTCTAAAAGGTAAGAGTGATATCATCATCATCATCATCATTATCATTATCATTATCAACATCATCACTATCTTCAATGACTTCGTCATCTCCTCCTCCTTGGGTTTCATCTCCTTCTTCCTCTTAACTACTTTCTTTCTATTGTGTGTCTTCCCATTTTTCAAAATTAGTAAGATTGGAATAACACTAACTTTCTCTTAAAGGTTAACCAATTCACTATGAAGGTGAGAGAGAAGAAGGAACCTTCTTTTGATCATTCTCATCACCTTATCAAGTTTTTGGTTGACGAAAGCAAAAGAGAGTTTAGAAGAATATTTATAAAAGGAAACTTTTGCTTTACATTTTCCTTTAGAGCCTTGAGTAGGTTCTTCTTGAGGTTCAACTCCCTCAATTTCTGTAATGACAAGCCTCTTCTTTTTGGAGTTATGGGATACCTTTTGAATCTTCACACTTTAAGCTCTAAACAAATATTCATATGTGTTTGCTTTGATTGGTTTGGCATTGAGTAGATAGGTGAGATTATGAAGGTCTTTGCTTAGGTCATAGGAAAGGGTAAGTTTAGTAAGAGAGGCTTCAATTTTAGGGGTCAAAGCCCCTACTTCCCTATAGATAACAGTTACATGAGAGGGGAGGAGAAATTAAGACTTTGTTTTCATGCTTATGTGTGCCAATTGATCAATAAGTAGTTAACAATTAGGATAAGGACTTTTAAGTGAGACAATAGAGAAAATCAAGTCTTTTTGAGAGACTTTTTCATTGCCCTCACCTTTCATATTAATGGAGATAATGATGATGAGATAGAGAAGCCAATGGGATAAAGTCTTGAAGTTTTTAGAGATAGATTTCTTTGGGTCATGTTTCTTTTCAATGGAAATTTCTTTCCAAAATTTTGAATATATGAAGTTGATGAAGGAAAGGTTAAAGGGGTCTTGGTCATCAAGAGGAAGGTTGAAAATAGAGCAAAGTTATGGATAGGTAACATAGTCTTTTTGCTAAAACATTAATAGAAAACACCATACTTCTTGCTTGAGATGTGACATCCTTGAAAATGCACGTGGTTCACATAAACTCTTGAATGATCACTTCATAACTAGGCTCATTTTGATTGATGAAATTTATCTATCCTAAGTTGTTAAGACGCCTTTTAATTTCTTCTTCAAGGTAAAGGGTAACCAATATGAACTCTAAAGGGATGCGATCGGGTTGTATGATCATCATTTTGTTGACTTCAAATCTATCAAACCAAACACTCACCAATAAATTGACAAGTTCTATAAGTGTTCTTCGTATCCATCAAACTACCTACATAATCCACATTTGAACACCCCTAAAGACTAAGGATGAATTCCTAGGATACATTTTCTTTGACAATTGCAATAATGTATGGACTCACGATAGCGATGTAAGTATAGAAAGTAGACCTAAGTTCAACACTAAAGGACAAAGTAAAGGCCATCTTGATTCAAGATTAGATGAAGGCCTAAGAAACTATGGCGACAAAATAATCATACAAGGAGGCAAAAAGATAAGCTGAGTAAAAGCTCGACAAATAAGCAATAGAAGAAAGCCTGAGATAAATCATTAAGCAATTTATTGAAATAAGAAATATATAGAAGAAAGAGCTTATTAGGAAGACAAAGATCAATAAATACATTAAAGAAGCCACTAAAAAAAATTACAAAACAAAGAGTAAAGTTGAAAAGATTTTGGTCCATCAAAACCCATTCTCCCACCATATTCTATAACAAACAATACCTAAAATTCAAAATGCCAAACATAAAATGTTGGACTAGGTTGGTCAAACCTAATTCATAAGCCTCTTTTGATCTTGACAATGGAGATTGATTAGTTCTAGTGTTTTTTTTTTTTTTACAGTTGATAAGACATTATCTCTTTAGAAGTAGGATAAAGCAAGATAAAAGTCTAAATCTCTAACTTTGAGTAAGGCATCCAAATTCTCGGTCAGTATCCCCTAATTCATGACCGCGACCTTTGTAATAAGAATGGATGAAATTAGGCCAAAAGAATTCGCGAACGAATTCGTAGCCACAATTCAGTAGAAGGAAACTTGGTTGACTTACGAAGAGATTCGAGGTGGTGTTCGCGTCTGAAGTCATCACCACAAATTTCATAGCTAATATGAGGTAACTAGATCACATTAAGTGTCCAAGGCAATTGTTAGAATATCAAAAAATTGTAAGGACAAAGCATCTGTTGCAACCACGACTCAAGAAAGTGTTGTCTCCTCATTCAACAAAAGAATTCACGGTCTTTATCACTCCTAAGAAGGAATTAAATCACGACCGTAACTTTTGGTTGGTTGGTTAAACACAATGGCTATATTTCTTGAGTGACCAATGGGTGAAGGACACATGGACTAAACGTTAGACATAGAACGAGGTTCTCTGCCATAATTTTGGGCTTCCCAATATAAATTAAAAAATCATGACCTAGACTTTTGTCTTACATGCATTTAATGCAAAATCTGCCTAGCTTGCCTTAGAGATTTAGGCATCTTGTGTTCAATTTCTTTACTCCTTTTTATTTATCTAATCTCCTTACCCTTCCTCCAAATTTTTATTAATCTCTCATCAATTTAACCCCCCTTAGTGCACTAAGGACAACATAAAATATTACTAGGGAAATTGGACTTTATAGTTTAGTTGTCTATTTTGAAGGATCTTGTAACTTTACAAACTAATTTTGACACTATGTGCATAAGACATTTCTAGTGCTCTAAATGTAGAAATGGTACCATAATCTTATAGTAGGTTTAATGTAGAGCTTTCAATAGTAGGCATCCCTCTTTGAGTTAAATTTGTAACATGCATAAAATTTTTTTAAAAAAAATCTTAAAAGACCTCCAACAAATACTCAAGATAGAAGGAGAATACTTTAGAGAATCTATGGAATGATTCGATGAGGTCATGATACTAAATTTTATAAGCAAAATTACCATTCAGTCAAACTATTTGACTAGTTACATTTAGACTTTCTTAACACATACAAAAAGCTTAATGACAGGGTCAGGCAATGCATGAGCCTCAATAAAATGTTAGTATTAAAAGAACATGAAGCAAATGAGCAAGTAGAGCAAAGGCAAGGGAGAAAGGTGAGTAGAAAGAGCACACGAGGACAAACTCTAATTAAGGCACCATCAGACTAGGTATAAAAAAAACCATAGGTTTTAATATAAGGATAAAAGAACCTTCACACCCTTAAACACCTCGAAGAAGGAAATCCTATTATGAATAAGGTAAAAAGGTGTAAAAATCAAATAAGTACCTCCAATGAGTGATTGGTTAGTAAAAAGGAGGGATAAGTGTAGGTACTATGAATTTTATAAGGAAAACGCCCATGACATAGAGGAATGTTGGCACTTATAAGGTGATATAAAAGTTTGGTTTAAACGGGGCATATTAGCAAAGGTTTGCAGGGAAAAGGGAGCAGATAGAAAATGGAAATGTTAATTAGCTAACAAATAAAAAGTAAATAAAATAAAGCTAATCGGTGCGATCAATGTCATTATTGGTTGATCTATCCAAGGAGATTCAACCATTAAAATGAGGAGGTATGTAAGTGAAATTTATCTAACTACAGATAAATAAAAGCATTTCTTCCCTTTAATCACTTTCACCCTAAGTGATGAAATAAAAGTAAAATAACCACATATAAATGCTTTAATTATTGAGGTAATCATCAATAAGTTTATAAGAAGAATGTTTGTAGACACCTAAATCTTTGTCAATTTGGTCCCTTTGCAGGCATATTTAACTCTAAGAGTGGTTATGGAAAAATTACGGACAATAGTCACTCCATTGGCAAGCTTAAGAAGGAAACAAATACTAGTGGAAGGATCTATCGAGTTAGCATTGGAACTAAGAGATGATGAGAACACAATATAAATGTAGGAAAGCTTTAAGATAACTAATGTGGAAATAACATATAATGTAATATTAGGAAGACAATACTATAGACACGTATATCAATATATGACTTAAATATGTAAGTATGAAATTTCCTACTAGAATGGGAATAATAGTTATTAGATGTGATCAACAGTTTGCCAGAAAAGCTTTCACCCTAAGTCTCAAAGAGGTCACACAAGTTTTACCAATCAAGACTTTAGATATCCCGTGCTGGGATGAAAGAATTGAACCAACAGGATAAGCATAATTCATCAACATTAAAGGTAAAAACTTCAAGCTTGAAGTAGATAACCAAAAAGCCTTAAAGGAGAACTGTGTTTGATCTTATAAAAACACATGGTGAACTTTGCATGGACTTTAAGTAATATAATAGGTATTGATCCTAACATAATCACCATAAGCTTAACATTAACAAAACTATTAACCTTGTTAAATAAAAAAAGGGGATATATATCAGAGGCTAATCAACCAAATATTTTAGAAGCAAATCAAAAAAATAAGAAAGCTTTTGCAGAAGACATAATAATTAAAAGCAAAAAGGAGCATGATCATTTAAAAGACCAAGACAAAGTGTTAAACATTAATAATAATAATATAAAACTTAACATAGATAACTATGTTTTTGGCAAAACTACAAGAAAATTCCTTAATTACTTAATTGATAGAAAGGACAGAAAAACTAAGCTAATAAAAAAAAAATTCAAAGCCATCACAAACATAAAACCATTAAGCACCATTAATGAGTTATGAAAGTTAAAAGGATGAATAAATTCATCAGGGTGCTTTATCTCATTCCTTGAAAAATGGCGTTTGCCATTCTATAAGGTTCTATAAGGTTCAGAAAAAAATGATTGGCAATTTACCTCTGAAGAGTTGAAGAAATTTCTTAACTCTTCATTACTTTTTAGCCAATTAGAGTTAGGAAAGCCATTACACCTTTACATTATTGTAATAAATAAGACAATAATATTAGTAATAGCTAAAGAAAAGAGAACTGAGCCATTTTCGATCTTTATAATAGTAAAATCCTAGAAGCAATAAAGATAAAATGCCTAAACATAAAAAGTTGGCCTTAGCCATCCTAATAGTCATATATAAAACTTAAACCTTACTTAAGGGCCCATAATGTAATAGTATGAATAATGCACTACTCAGGAAGTTTTTGCATAAAAAAGAATTATGGATGAATGATGGAATGGTCGACATGCCTCAAAAAATTTAACATAAGGTGCACCTCCAAATCAAACTTAAAATTTTAAATTTTATATAACTTTGTTACAAGATGGACCAAATCCTAAAAAATGATAAAAAAAAAAAATCAAATGATGGAATAATAAATATAGATAAAGTAATATGCTAAGAAGGAGTTATAGTAGAAATATTCGTGAAAGGATTAAGAAAAATAACACTATAGTACATCATGCAATTATAATCCCTAATAATGAATAACATGCATGAGTATAAGACTTTAGTAACTGGACTTAAGCTTAGAAATGAGCTTAAACTTGATTAGTTAGATGTACTTAGCAATAGTCAATTAGTGGTGCAACAACTAAATAGAGGATGCAAAATTAAAGATCCAGTTATGATCGTTTACCCCGAGCTTGCTCAACAACTCATTAGAAAGCTCAAGGCTAGTGGCTGCAACTACAAGATCCCCTAAAATCCTTGAGCAAAAAATATAAGAGCAAGCTACTTGACAAAATTGTAGCCATCCGAGCGACCACAGAATGACCAATATCTAAAAAATAATAATAAAACCTATCAATTGAAGAAAAAGAGATATTAATAATGGAGCAAGACTAAAGTTGGATGGCACTGCTCATATAGTATTTAAAAAGAGTTAATTACTGTGAACCCCTAACATTTATCATATTAAACTAAGTCATTCCTTACTTTTCAATATTATACTTATTGGCTAGGTTGGTCAAACCTAAGTGAAATACCTCTTTTGATCTTAAGAATGAAGATTGATAGGTACTAATGTTTGGTTTAAGTGTTGTTTTTGCAATTTATAAGTTGAGTTTTCATTGAAAGTTGGATAGAAGTCTAAATCTCTAACTTTGAGGAAGACATCCAAATTCGCAGTCAGAATCCTATAATTCGCGACCACGACCTTGCAATAAGGATGGATGAAGTTGGGCCAGAAGAATTCATAGAGGAATTGTAGCCGCGATCCAACCAAGGGAGACTTGAAAGACACAGTGAGATTCACAGTGGTGTTCACATCCAGAGTCGCGACTGCGACCTAAAATAGTGCTTTCACTTCACCAAACAGTTGTATTTGCTATCTCTGTAGTGCCCAAGAAGGGTATTAGTCGTGATCGCGACTTTTGGTTGGTTGGTCAAACACAATAACTATATTTCTTGAAGCACCAATGGGAGAAGGACACATGGACTAGTCGTTAGACATAAAACGAGGTTCTCTGTCACAGTTTTAGTCTTCTATTGCAAATTAGAAAATCGCGACCGCGAAATGCCAGTCACAACTATGACTTTAGTTTGACAGATATTTAATACAAAATCTTCCTAGCTTACCTTAGAGAATTAGGCATTGTTTGTAGTTAACATCTCTTTAGTGGTTGTTGTCTATAAAAACTCCACCAAACATACATGAATAAAAAAGAACTTCATTTATTGTAGCTAAAGTCTTGTAAATTTGCTTTACAACTTGTTATTCTTTGATTGTGAGTTCTTGATTGTTTGGTGTATGCATTAAACACCATTGTAATTAGGTTGAGAGTTAGCCTCGCTACCAAAACTCTTGTAATAGGTTAAAGTGTGAGCCTATGTAAAACACTTGAGTGAGGTTTTGTGTGAGCCTAAAAACACAAATTGTAAGGGTTGTGTGTGAGGCATAAAACACATTGTACAAATTTGGTGTGAGCTTGGAAACACTATTTTAAGTTAAGTGAAATAACCAATTATGAAGAATTGGGAAGTGGATGCAGGGTTTGTTAACACTCGAACCATTATAAATACCTTGTGTTCTTTTTCTCTACTCTTTCTCAATCCTCCCAAAACCTCACCTTCGCTCAAAATTTTTTAATCTCCAACCAATTCAAGCCCTCCTTCTTGGTGCACTAGGACCAAATCATCCCTCACATTTTGGCTAGCTACACTAAAAAGTCAATTGTTAAATTCATATGAATGTCGTAAGGACTTTTTAGTGTAACGAGACAAATGTGAGGGATGACTTAGTATAATATTTTAAGAAGTGAGGGAGTTAAATATGACAAACACTAAGGGGTTTATAGTAATTAACCCAACAAAATACAAAACTCACTTTTGACCATATTCTCTTTAACTAACGAAAAAATGATATTTTTAACGTCGAAGGACCTTTTAGTGTGATGAGGAAAATGTGAGAGATTACTTAATATAATATTAAAAAGTGAGAGATGACTTTGTTAAATATGACAAACATTAGAGGTTTGGAGTAATTAATCCATTTAAAAATAAGGAATTACCCAAAGATGAAGAAAAGTCAAGGCATCAGATAAAATGATTAAAGAATTTCTAAAACAATTGATATCATATATATATATATATATATAAAACCCTTCATATGGTATGTGATTAAGAAAGAAAGCAACTACATTTTAAGTGAGTTACGTAAGGGAATTTATGGTGCACATGAAGTGATGGATATCATAGTAAAAAGAAGTTAGGACTTATGGGATTTTATTAGCCATTCATAAGACGATATATAAAGAATTAATCACAATATACACCAAATACTAGATTCATGATAGAGTCAGTGAGTCCCAAAGGCTATACAAAACCCTATTAGAATTGCCCATCTTTTAACAAATGAGGGATGGGTATTCTTGGTCTGTTGGCTAAAGGGTAAAGAAAGTTCCTCTTAATGGCAATTGATCGTTTCTCCAATAGGTAGAGGCTAAGCTTGTAGTTATAATAGCAACTTAAAAAATCATTATGTTCATAAAAGCAATAAATAATTTTAGCTTTGATATACTGTATAACATTATTATAGATAATTGGAAGCAGTTTGCATGCATTTAATTTAGGGAGTTTTTCTAAGATTTCTACTTATCACATAGGCCAGTTTCAATATCTCATCATCAATCTAATGGTTAAATGAAAATCATAAACTTAACTATCCTAATTGACCTCAGGAAATGGTTAGACAAAGTAAAAGAAAAATGGGCAAAATGAGTTATTTATGAAATTACACCCATAGCCTATGTGTGTGAACACCATCCTCGCTCATACACGAGACCAAAGTGATAATCTCATTTGAAATAGAACTTCCCTCAGCATGAACACTCATTATGATATGGACTTTGATGAGGAAAGACAAAGGCATGACATGAACATTTTGGTTAAAAAAGAGATGAGGCAAACATTCATATGACAACCAATAGAAAGAAAGTTGTTAAGTGCCATGATAAAATAAAGACTTCACTAAAGGGGAAACAAGTGTAAGCTTCATGTTAATTAGTAAGGTCTGTTTGTCATATCTAAATTGATAGGTCCAACCTTATATAAGCTTAACATGATATATATGAAGCTTTTGCCTAGTACCTAAAACACTAAAAATACTAAAAATTAATAATTGAAAATTATACTCCTCCAAATTTTAATTCAATAAAAATGCAATTATACTTTAGCCTATGAATGTAGCTCTTCCAATAGAACAAGGCAGAGTAAACCACGTAAATATTTATTGTCTTTCTTTTACTCTTAAAATTTCATAGAGAAAAAAGAGAAATAAGGATAAGTAGAGCAAAGGACTTTAAAAAATTCTAAGCACTAAATAATAGGTTAGGTAACCCATTAACCAAAAAGACTTTAGCAAATTTTAATCACTAAAGATGGGTTGGGCAACTCACCAAGTAAGAAAACTTAAAAAAAATTTAAGCACAAAGTAATGGGTTGGACAATCTATTTAGTGAAAAGCTAAGAAAAATTCTAAGCACATAATGATGAGTTGGGCAACCCATTAAGCAAAGGGACAGACAAATTCTAAGCATAAAATAATAGGTTAGGAAATTCACTAATCGGAAAAAAAAACTTCAAAAGATCATAATCATAAATGATTAGTAAGGCAAACCACTAAGCAAAAACACTTAGAAAATTTTAAGCACAAAATGATGGGTTGAACAAGAAATCGCTAAAAGTGATACCCACTGAGCTACTAAATGAGTTTGAGATGGTCAGTTAATCGAGCAAAGGTCAATTATTAGAGAGAGAGACAAAGATGGTTTAAAATAAAAGGTAAAATTTTATTGAGTTTCCTCACTTATATGAGCATTAAAGCTTAAATGGAATGATGTTACATGTACATTGCTCATAGTGGCATCAGTTATAAAAGGAGATAACAAGTAAGATGTTGGAGTAGGTAGGTCACTAGTGTCATTTCACTATCAAAGTTCTCCTTCTCTTTCAAAATCTACCATACTCAAACTTTATGGCTTCATTAGGATAGATATCAAAATTAAAGGAAAAATTCAACTTTAGATGTATTATGGAACGCTTAGAATATAATTTAGCTCAACAAGCATTCAGGATCCCACAAAAGTAGAAAGCACTATAATAGGTTCACCCCTTACCATACCCTCTAGCTATGTTACTCGATCAATTATTTCTTTTAATTTCCTTCCTTTTTCTCAAGTCGCCTCTCCTTAGCTCATCAATCAAGCTATCAGACTTACCTTTTTTAGCTTTCCTCAATCAACTTATGCTCAACTTCTTCCTTAGTAGAGTTTTTTTTATTACAAGTAACCCACCAACATTAGTTAAGTCTTTTTCTAATTGCATGTTCTTAATAGCTAAAACACCAATATCATCATGCAAGTTGACAACTCTACCTTTTGTATCCCAAATCGCAAGGAAAAATATTATAAACAAAAAAAGAAAAATAGAGGGAAGAGAAAGATACAAGTAAATGAGTAAGACTAGGGAATTTAGTAAATTTAAAGTAGTATAGTCATTGTCGCTCTATAATACCTTCTAGTTTGAGGGTAGTAAGATTTATGCATTTAGGAACTTTGACACATCATTTTCTCATTTAAGACTAAATATTTTTCTTATTTAAGGCTTGGATGTTGAGTTAGGTTTAGAAGAAACTAAAGGTGAGGCATTTACCAACAAGGTCGATCTCAATATGATGTTGTTCAAGTGTTAAAACATCATTAAAAAAAAAGGAAGAAATATCTAAAATTACCACTAACCTTTGAATGTGGTTTCTTTTATAGCAATGGTCTTCCTATTCTTATCCTTCCTTCTTTAAGGTTTCATCAATTGTATGATGTCTTCCCTTGTAGAAAAGGGAAGATTATAATGTTAGCCGATTAAGCAAAAACATAAAGATAAAAAAAAATATTGGAAGTGAATGAAATTGCACACCACCACAATCACCCTTCTTAGAAGAGTATTTTATATAAGTTCTTTCATTTCATAATACCCTTTAATATGAGCAGACTTCATTATCTATTTGTTAGTATCGTTTTAAGCACTTGATAATTTATTCCATCAATTTAGTAATGCCTAATGCTTTGAACATTTTATCAAAAAATTTTTTTTTCTTCCACCCCTTTACTAAAGATAGTATGTCACTAAAGGGGATTTTCCTTAAGCTAGTAGTACAGTGCTAATGATCTTTCAAAATCTCTATTAACAACTATAAATTCCTTAGAATAGATAAATATGAGCAATACTATGAAGAAAAAGCAACTATCTCAAATGCCACTAGTATCAAAACCCTTTTAAGATGCATCTGAGTAGGAGTAATGCCATAATACTAAAAAAAAAATTAAGACATAAATGGTGTGAGAGGCAATTTAAGGCGAAAATAAAAAAAATGCTCATAAATACCACTATGTTTTCTCTAGTATCTTCAAACATTCAAAAACCTTTCAATGAAGCTAATAATTCAAACTAATAAGGAGGAAAAAGAAAAGAAAAATGAAGGAAATACTTTTATAGGAGATGTCACTGTTACCTAATAATAACCAGTTGAAGCTAGGATCAAAGAAGTGAAAAATAAAATAGAAAAAATCAAAAGAGAACCTGGACTGCGATAAGAGAGCAAGAAAGAGCAAAAATAATTAAAAAAGTTATAGCTAGTTAAAGATATTGGACGAGGATTTAAAAAGTGAAAAATCAAGTCAAATAACTATCTAATCAAAAGATGAAGAGACATTTAACAAAATTCAACCATATGTTATCATGACTACTCTAAAGGACTTTTTAAACTTGAAAAAATTGCACTTTTTTCATTATTTGAAATTTTAGGTTAAAAGCTTCAAACATATAGTCAACACTGAGTATAATACTTAAGACTTTATCAAGGGACTATTTTACAATGATTAGGCGTATCAAATAGCAAAGTAAAGCAAGCTAATGATAGACCAACTTGAATTGCTAATAGGCACCAATTAAGCCAATTTGTACTTTTCTTATATACAATGTATTCATGAAAATTGATTTAGAACAAGCAGCAATCAAAGGCACTTACTATATATAGGAGATGGACTTTGATGGAAAATATCTATCTTATTTATTAACTTTTTGCTCATATAAAAGGGATGAAAGTCTTTTATAAAAGCATTTATTGATTAACTATTAGAAATCCCTAATCCTTTCATACAAAATAAAACATGTTTTCTTTGTGCACTAAGAAAAAGGGTTGAATTAGTGGAAAATTTAAAATTTTGATGGGTAAACAAACAAGGCAAAGTTAAAAGAAAGAGTAGAAGAAAAATAAACATAAGAGATTTATAGTGGTTTGAGTGTTAACTAACCCTACATCCAATCCTCAATTCTTCAAGTGGGTATTTCGCTAATTCTAAGTGGTGTTTTACAAGTTCACACCAAACTTTACATAATGTGTTTTACAAGGTTCACACACTATTAGTGTTTTTCTAAGGCTCACACTTAACCTATATAATGATTTTTTCCTATACAAGGATCACTCAAAAGCCCAAACCCAATGGTATTGAATGGCTCACACCAAACTTTAACCACTAAAGTATAAATAATTTAAAAGTAGAGAGTTGAGAAATAAATTTACAAGAGTTTAGCCATAATAAATTGATATGCTCTCGCATTTACAACCATTTAGTGGAGTATTTACAAGTTCCTATACCAAACAACCGTTACTAACAAAACTATTTTCAAATCTCTAAAGTTTATGGCAAAACCTTGCATTTAGTGCTTGTTAGATGAAAGTCACAGTTCAGGTTAGATGTCGCGATCACAATCTTTATATGTTCTCTAAATTTTGCTTAATCACGATTGTGAACTTCAATTATGTCTAATGGCTAGTTACACATGATAACTTGACATTAGTTCTTCCAAAAAAATTAGTCATTGGATCCCTCTAAAGAAAGTTAAAATCATGATCGTCATCAACACTCGACATCCACCATGAATCAAATTGGATGTTTGGAGATTTTGGTTAAGGCAAATCACAGTCACTATTAGATGGTCACTATCATAAATTTTAGCTTTGAATAGATCCTTTGACATGTGGCTTTGTCTAGTTGTGTATTTGGAATCATTTGAATTAGCTTTGAAGATAGCGGTTGTGATCCCTACTATGATTTCTACCATGAATCAAACTGGACCAAAAGTTTTTAAGATTTCTAGGAATATCGATTGCCTACCTCTAAGTCACGAATGCGATTTAGGAGTGACTTTCCATATTTCGCGCTTTTTACTTCCATTTAACTTTGAATGAATTTATAACTTAATTCTTGTAAGAACTGAACTTATTGGCATTACAATCTTTCAATCTATATTGTTAAGATAAAAAAAGAGTTTTGACTTAGATTTGGCCAACATATTCTATTGGACTAGGTTGGTCCATACTAGGTTGAAGGACTCTTTTGATCTTGACAATGTAAATTGATAAGTTTTAACATTTTTTTAAGTGTTGATTTTGCAGTTTTAAAATAGGTTTACATTAGAAGTTAGATGAGAGTCTAAATCTCAAACATTGTGAAAGACATGCCAAATCATGATCAAGAATCTATAAATCGCAACCTCGACATTGCAACAGAAATGGATAAACTTGAACCAGATGGATTTGTG
This sequence comes from Omphalea diandra, assembly GCA_949677035.1. Lineage (NCBI taxonomy): Eukaryota > Viridiplantae > Streptophyta > Magnoliopsida > Malpighiales > Euphorbiaceae > Omphalea > Omphalea diandra. The sequence continues at coordinate 53,258 of CATIWR010216519.1, forward strand.
ATGCAACTCGCAGTCGCGACCTTGGCAAGAAAGACAAGATATTCAGACAATTGAATTCACAGTGACCATCGCATTGTTAGCCGCGACCATAAATTTTATAGTTGACTAGAGGGAACCAAGTCCACAACTAGAGTTTGCCAAATGTTCAAAACAACTATTGACATATCAAAATTTATGAGGGTGAAATAAATTTTGAGACCATGACCTATTGAAGCATTTTCTCCTTATCAAATAGAAGAATTTGCAGTGCTAGTAGCATCTAAGAAGAACTTGACTTGTGACTATGACTTTTCATTGATTGGATGAATGCAACGACTATTTTTCTTAGAAGACTAATAACAACATGCCATGTGGACTAACCATTAGATAACAATTAAGGTTATCCATCGTGATCTCAACCTTTTTAGCGCAAAATAGGCAATTCGCGATCGTGAGATTCCTGTCACAATTTTGAAATCAATCTAACAGGCATTTAATGTAAAATCTGTCTAGCTTACCTTAGAGATTAAGACATAATTTCTTTATAACGTCTCTCTGGTGATTAGTGCCTATAAATAATCCACCAAACAAATATAAATGCAAGAGAATAACATTGATTATAGCCAAACTCTTGCAATTTTGTTTCTCAATCTTAAATTCTTTATTTGTGAGTTGATATTGATAGGTGTAAGCATTAAACACCATTGTAATTGGGTTTGAGAGTTAGCCTAGCTATAAAACTCTTGTTATAAGTTAAGTGTGAGCCTTTAAGAAAACACTTGAGAGGTTTCCTTGTGTGAGTGTTAAAACACAAGTTGTAAGGTTTCGTGTGAGCTATAAAACACAAAGTGTACAAGTATGGTGTGAGCTTGAAAACACCATTTAGTGATAGTAGAACACCCCATTATGAAGAATTAGAGAGTGGATGTAGGGTTCATTAACATGCAAACCACTATAAAATATTATGTGTTCATCTCTTTTCCTTCTCCTTTAATCTCTAAATTCATTATCTTCCCCCCAAATTTTTTAAATTCCTACCAATTCAACTCCCTTCTTAGTGTTCAAAGGGCGACAAGTGGTATCAGAGCCATGTTCTCATTAAAACTCTTAATTGAGTGAGTAAAGACAAATGGCACAAGAAGGAATCCACACCTATCTCAAGCCATACTTTGATGGATCTGACTATACACATTAGAAGTATAGGATGAAGATATATTTGGACAGTGACATTGTGACAAAAGAATGGAAGCCTCCTACTAAGGTGGTTGATGGAAGTGAAGAGTTAATCCGAATGGAAGAATGAGTGAAAGCTCATAGTAGAACAAATGGAAGAAACAAAAGGGCAATGACAGTCCTTCTTAGTTCTTTATCAAGGGAAGAAATAGGAAGAGTTCCACATTGCCTCACAACTCATGGAATTTAGAAAGATTTGAAGAATTACCATGAAGGCATAACCTTGGTGAAATCTAACAGATTGGAGATGTATGTGACAGAATGCGAGCTATTAATGACGAAAGACAATGAAGCACCAACGATTTGATTAATAAACTTCTATCCATTGTCACAAATATGACGAAATTCTAAAGAGTATTCAACAATCATGAGGTGAACACCAATATATTTAAATCCTTACCCCTTGAGAAGTTTAATGCTAGGGTATGTAGTATATAAGAGTCAAATCCAAAAATTGGAAAAGTATCAATAGATGTCCCCATAAGCAAGCTTCTCACTCATGAGCTAGTCTTGAAAAAAGTTGAGGAGATAAAAGGGCCAAGGGACAAGAATGATAAAATAGAGAAGAAGACTTTAGCTCTTAAATCCACATCCAAAGTTAAAGAAGTAGAGGTTGTCTCAAGTGATAATGATAGTAAAAAAAAAAAGAGGAAGAGCTAGCCATGCTTTATAGAAGAATCAAGGAGTTGATAAGAAGAAGAAAAGACAAAAGGAACTTTAAGAAGGCTTCTCCTTACCTCAAAGAAAAGAAGAGGGAAGTAACATATTATGAGTGTTGCAAGTAAGGTCACATCAAGTATGATTGCCCCAAATTGAAAAAGAAGAAGAAAATGGAAAAAAAAAAGTTTCAAAGCTACTTGGGATGATAGCTCTAGTGAGAAGGATAAAGATGAGGAAGTGGCAAATATTTGTTTCATGACACAAGATGACTCTTCTAATGAGGTAAGGTCTTCACCCCATTCTAGTGAAAATTATGATGCATTAGATGATGTAGATGATTAGCTCTTAGAAGCTCTTACCTTGAGATGTGATAAATATAAGTCATAAATGAAAACTTACAAAAAGAAATGTTCAAAACTGGAAAATGAATTTAACTCATTAAATGAGCTTGTAAGTGAATTGAAGACTTTAAATGAAGAACTTAAAAAATATGTAGAAAGTCTTACTAAGTCTTCTTCTTCTCTAAACTCCTTGAGAAAGGAAAATGATACCTTAAAAGGAAAAATGATTGAGCTTAGAAATTCCATTTCTAAGTTTCATAAAGGGAAGGAAGATTTAGATACATTAATTGTTTCTCAAAGATCTCCCCTAGTAAGATATGGTCTTGGCTTTAATAGTACCTCCTCATCATCTACTCCCCCTCTCACTACTTTCATAAGAGCTTCAACACCTCAAACATCTATTATTGAGGTGGTTGGTAGGAAGAGTGCTCATAGCATTAAGCCACTAATGCCCAAGAGTAAGGGAAAAACATATCAGGACTCAAAGCCTAAGCCTAAAAAGGCCAATCATGCATTCATTTACACTAAGAAACTTGCTCACCCCAACACAAAAAAATTCTCATCTATTTCTAAGTATTCATGCACATGCTCACAATCACATCATCATTGTGTGAGAAGGACCCTTACACACACTAAAGCCATGCATAAGAGGAAGACTCATAAGTCTAAACTACAATGTCATTATTGCATGAAGTTTTGTCATATAAACATCTTTTGTTATATAAGGAAAGCTCACCTTAAATTAAAGGATCTTTCTAAGCCTAACCCACAAGGACCCAAGTATACTTGGGGATACCTAAACAAAAGTGATTTATTTATGTTGTGTAGGATTGTATGGCAGCCACCAATGAAGATAATGATTGACATATGGATAGTGGGTGCTAAAAGCATATGACGGGCAACAAAAAGCTATTCATAGCCATAAAAGAGAAGTAAGGTGGCAATGTTACTTTTGGAAACAATGACAAGGATAAGGTAATTGGCATTAGAACAATTGGTAAAAATGGTTGTTCAATTATTGATAATGTTCTTCTATTTGATGGTTTACAACACAATTTGCTTAGTGTAAGTCAATTATGTGATAAAGGTAACAAAGTCACCTTTAACCCTAGAGAGTGTCGAGTTACAATTTTGCTGGATAAAAAGGTAGTCTTTAAAAGTGAAAGGAGTGACAATGCCTACTTAATTGACTTAGACAATTTGGCTAATTAATATTTCAAGTGTTTTGTGTCTTTTAGCAATGATGTTTTGCTTTGGCATAAAAGACTTGGTCATGCTATTATGGAGCTCTTTCAAAGTCTATCTAAATGAGAGCTAGTGAAAGGACTTCCCAAGCTAAAATTTTCAAAGGACAAGACATATGGACTATGCCAAATGGGGAAGCAACATTTATCTTCATTCAAAGCAAAAAATGACCTCTTCAACTTATCCATATGGACTTGTTTAGACTTACTAGGAGTGCTAGCTTAGGTGGAAAGTATTATGCATTTGTCCTATTAATTATTAATCTAGGTGCACTTGGGTGTCTTTTCTAACTCATAAGAATGATACTTTTGATGCTTTTAAAAGTTTTGCAAAAAGAGTTTAAAAGGAAAAGGTTACTTCATTTCTTCTATAATGAGTGACCATGAAAAGGAATTTCAAAAAGAATCTTTTGAAATTTATTGCATAGAGAATGAGATTTCTCATAACTTTCTAACTTCTAGAACACTACAACAAAATGGTGTTGTAGAAAGGAAAAATATAACATTAGTGGAGATGGCTAGAACCATACTTAATGAGTACTTCTTACCTAATTACTTTTAGGTCAAAGCCATCAATACTTCTTGTTATATTGCTAATCATGTTTCAAAAGCCCATTCTTAACAAAACTTCTTATGAGCTTTAGAATTGTAGAAAACCTAAGTTGTCATACCTAAAAGTTTTTGGGTGTCAATGCCACATCTTAAACACCATGGAAAACCTTGGAAATTTTGATTCTAAGATAAATAAAGACATTTTTCTAGGATATTTCACCTCTAGTAAAGCCTATAAGGTAGTTAATAGAAGTACTATGGTTATTGAAGAATCAATGAACATTGTATTTGATGAATCTAGTAAACTTGATTTTAGGAAAGGTTCTTTTATTGATAGTCTTGTAGGTGACTTTGAGAAAATGGAGTTAGAATCAACTTCAAGAGAAATGGCTATAGATCTTGATGAAAACAAGTCATCAAAAGAAGAAAAGGAGTTCCAACCATAATAAGCAGACATTCCAGGTCAAAATCATCCCATGGATTGGAGATTCTCCAAATATCACTCAAATGACCTAATTATTGGTGATACATCCAAGGGAGTAAGTATTAGATCTCAACTTCATGCATTAGACAACAATCTTGAATTTTTTTTCTCAGTTTAAGCTAAAATTAATTGGTGAGGCCCTTGATGATGAAAGTTGGGTGATTGCAATGTAAGAGGAACTCAACCAATTTGAGAGAAACAAAGTATGAAAACTTGTTCCTAGGCCTAAGGAACACCCTATTATAGGATGCAAGTGGGTTTTTAGGAATAAGTTAGATGAACAATGTTTTATTACTAGAAATAAAGCTAGATTGGTTGCAAAGGGGTACAACCAAGAGAAAGACATTGATTATGATGAAACCTATGCCCTATAGCAAGATTAGAGGCCATTAAGATTCTTTTAGCTTATGCATGTCACATGAACTTTAAACTTTTTCAAATGGATGTTAAGAGTGTATTTTTAAATGGTCTCATTGATTAGGAAGTTTATGTTAGACAACCTCCTGGTTTTGAATCTCACATTTTTCCAAATCATGTTTATAAATTAACTAAAGCCTTATATGGTGTGAAATATGCTCCAACAACTTAATACAAAAGGCTCAGCTTATTTTTGAAAAAAGGAAGGTTGAGCTATTTTATTTCTTAAAAAACACAATCAAGGCATCCTCACTGTATAAATATATGGTGATGATATTATATTCAGTGCTGCTAATGAATCTCTTTGTAAGGATTTTGCTAATTGTATGACTAAGGAATTTGAGATGAGCATGATGGAAGAGCTCAAGTTCTTTCTCAGCCTACAAATCAAGCAAACCAATGCGGACATCTTCATCAACCAAGCCATGTACACAAAAGATCTACTAAAAAAATTTGGCACGGATGGATGCAAAGTAGCAAAGACACTAATGAGTGCTAGCATCAAACTAGACAAAAATGAATCAGGTAAGCCAGTTGATGAAAAGAGATATAGAGGTATGATTGGTTCTATTCTTTATCTCACCACTTCTATACTCAACATTATGTTTAGTGTATGCATGTGTGCTAGGTTTCAATCATGCCCTAAGGAATCTCATTTAAATGTTGTTAAAAAGGATTTTTACGTATTTACATGGCATATTACACTTAGGTTTCTGGTATCCTAGGAATTCATCTTTTGGTTTTTTAGGGTATTTGGATGTGGATTATGCTGGTAGCTTATTAGATAAAAAAAAGCACTTCTATAACTTGCCAATTTATAGGTGAATGCTTAGTTTCATGGTTTAGTAATAAACAAGTTTTAGTTGATTTATTCATTGCAGAAGTAGAATATGTAGTGGCGAGTTGTTGCCAAGATTCTATGGGTGAAACAATAACTCAAGGATTATAGCAAAGTTATCGATCACATTCTAATTAACTATGACAACGCGATTACAATAAATCTTTCAAACAATCCCATCCAACACTTTAAGAGTAAATACATTGACATTAGGCATTACTTTCTTAGAGATTATGTCTAAAACAATGATGTGGGGTTGGAGTTTATTGACACCAATCATCAACTTGCCGATGTTTGCACTAAACCTCTTAATGAAAAAAGGATGAACTTTATTAAGAGGGAGTTAGGAATGCTTGTTGGAAGCTCCCTAGGGTGAAAATTAGATCTCAATGCATATTCTTTATTGAGTTTGTTGATTTGAATGATTGAATGTTATGTTTAATAAATGTGTATTTAATTTACTTTGGATGTTTTAATTTTTTATGCAAGTGTGCTTCTCTATGCCAATTTGCTTGAATTAATCATCATTACATTAAGTGGATCACATATAGAAAGACCATTTTTTCTTCCTTTCTTTTCTTTCTTTTGCTTTGTAATTTGTGGTCGTTATGATCAAATCGTAGTCGCAATTTACAAGCACTCATCGACTTTCAGTATCACTTTTAATTTGTTATCACAATTTTCAATTGCCACTGCGAATTTTTTCAAAATTCAAAAGTTTTAACAGTTGATTCCTTTAGTTTTTAAGGAACTCTTAATTGTTACTCACAAATTTTGTAATTAGTGATGGCAAATTAGAGTAACTGTCAAACATTAATTGATTTGACTATCAATCAATGCCACCCCTTCATTTAATGCAAATTTTGCCATTTATTACCATTTTTCATCAAATTTTTACGTATTTAAACCATTCCAACACCCCTCTATTTCACTTTTACCTTTTCTCTTCATCTATATCCACTTTCTTCTTTCAAGCCTACTAATTTCTCCATACTTCTCTCATAGCACCCAAGAAGATTTCTAAAGGAAAAAAAAGCAAACGTATAACCTAACCTTTTGGCCCTCCTACCCTTCACTTGATGAAAGGGATGACAAAAGAGGAGAGAGACCGATACAAAGCCAATTCCAATAAAATAATCCAACCCAACGACATTCCCTCTACTTTTCTCCTTAAATCCCTTGGAATCAAGGATGAAATTCATGCCTTGCTATCTAACTTAGGTTGGAACGAGTTCATCTTTTGATATGAACTCAGATATGAAGAAATTATTAAGGAGTTTGTGTGCATGATCACCTTAAGCTGTAGAGAAAAATCAAAGGCAGACCAGTACAGGTTAGTTTTTAGGGTATTTGGGGACCCTTATTTTACCACTTTTGAACAAATCTCTAACCTTTTTAATCTTCAAGTGGGATATGATATCCCTTTCATCATCTTTGCAGTTGACATCTTCTGCTTTAAATTTTGGTTCGAGATTTCAACGAAACCAGACATGACCTTTCCAAATTGGCTTCTTCACCGTATTATCACTTTTCTGTTAATGGTCGAAGTGATTGGAATGAAAAAGTTTCCTAAAAAGACCTAGCATTTTTTTTATTTAATTAAAAACAAACCCATCCAAACCGGAAGATACCTTGTGAATCAATTGATTCGCATAAGTACAAAGCCCGAAAGCCAATTTCTCATACCCTTTTATGTCACAACCATTTATCGCTATATGAGTGCTCTTAATGAAGAGAATGAAAAATTCCTCACTAAGAAATGTCAAAAATTTCTCACTATGAAATATCTATCATCCTAGAATTTCCTTGATTTACCCTATCTCATTAATGCCAAAGCTATTCACCCTGACACTTATATTTACCCTAACACTTATATTTATACCTTAGGATTAATTAGGGCTAAAAGGCATGAGATTGCTTAATCCTCAAAAAGGAAAAGGCTTGTGATAGAAGAGGGTGCTCAAACAATCCTATTTCCTAAACCTAACCTAAAGTAATGAGGATGATAAAAAAGAGATTAGATAAGTCTTCTACCATCTCTCTTTCCTCAATTAATAAGAAATTAGATAAAGTAATGAGGATGATCAAAAAGAGATTTCTTCTACTCTCCCACCTCTATAGTGGCTTGGTAGATCTTCAAGAGAAGGTGGGTGCTACATCTTGCCAACTCCCAGATTTTGAGGATTGGGAGGATACTCTAGAAGAAGAAAAAGATCAAAAGGTGGAATAAGGGGATGAAGCAGAAGGTAAAGGTGGAGATGTGGAAATTGAAGACTGTGGAGATGATGATAGCTCTTCAATCTTTTAGTGTTCTTTCATATGCTTATAATCTTTTTATGGTTGTTTTTATTTTGTTTGTCTTATGGCCTAAGTTTGTGATCCTGCAACTCTATGTTTTTGTTCATCTATACCAATAAATTTATTTGCAATTTATGTTTCATATGTTCGATCATGAAGTATCATTGCTTTTCAAATTAATCACTTTATACAAATCCCTATTTGAATCATGTCATATATGCTTACCTTTTCAATCCCTTTATATTCTCTTTTTGATCTTGACAAAAGGGGAGATAAATAGTGAAGGAAATTGCATGACATAAACAAAAAGAAGTATGATTTGAGGGGAAGTAATCTAATCTAAATTTTTTGTTAAACTTAGTCTATTTTTTGTTTTACTAGGTTCTCAAAAAGTTTAATCTATTAAAAAATGTTAACCATCTCAACTTCACACTTATGCAATTCATTACCCTTCACAAAATCAATCTAAGTTGTTAAAATAAAAAAGGAGGAGATTGTTGGACTAGGTTGGTCAAACCTAAGTCAAAGGTCTCTTTTGATCTTGACAATATAAACTGATAAGTTGTGACATACTTTTAAGTGTTGATTTTATTGTTTAAGATAGGTTTGTATTGGAAGTTGGATAGGAGTCAAAATCTCAAACATTGTGAAAGGCATACTAATTCACTGTCATGAACCTATAAATTGCGACTGCGATATTGCAACAAAAATGGATAAACTTGAAACAAATGAATTTGCAGAGCAAATTATAATTGTGGCCTTGGCAAGAAAGACATGATATTTAGACAGTCGAATTTACGGTGACCATCATGTTGCTAGTTGCGACCACAACTTTTATAGTTCATTGGAAGGAACCAACTCCGCAGCCAGAGCTTACCAAGTGTCCAAGATAACTGTTGACATATCAAAATTCATGAGGGTGAAATAACTTTCGAGATCGCAACCTGTTAAAGCATTTTCTCCTTATCAAATAGAAGAATTTGCGGTGCCAATCGTGTCCAATAAGAACTTGATTCGCGATCACGACTTTTGTTTAGTTGGATGAACATAATGATTATTTTTTTTGGAAGATCAATAACAAGATGCCATATGGACTAGCAGTTAGATACAGATAAGGTTCTCTACTGTGATCTTAACCTTTTTAGTGCAAAATGGCAATTTATGACCATGACATTCCAGTCATAACTACGAAATCAGTATGATAGACATTTAATGTAAAATCTGCCTAGCTTACTTTACAGATTTAGACATAATTTCTTTATAACATCTCTCTGGTGGTTGTTGCCTATAAATTCTCTACTAAACAGATATGAATGCAAGAGAATAACATTGAATATATCCAAACTCTTGCAATTTTGTTTCTCAATCTTAAATTCTTTATTTATGAGCTGATATTATTGAGTGTAAGCATTAAACACCATTGTACTTGGATTTGAGAGTTAGCCTAGCTGTACAACTCTTGTTATAGATTAAGTGTGAGCCTTTGGGAAAACACTTGAGAGATTTCCTTATAGGAGTCTTAAAACACAAGTTGTAAGGTTGTGTGTGAGCCATAAAACAAAAAAGTGTACAAGCATGGTGTGAGCTTAAAAACACCATTTAATGATAGTAGAACACCCAATTGTGAATAATTAGGGAGTAGACGTAGGGTTCATTAACATCTGAACCACTATAAAACATTATGTGTTCATCTCTTCTCATTCTCCTTTAATCTCCAAATTCATTATCTTCCCTCCAAATTTTTTTAAATTCCTACCAATTCAACCCCCCTTTTTGACATATTCCAATAATCTCCACCTTTTTAATTTTGAAAATCTAGATTGAAAATGCAAAGGATAAAGAGCCAATTATGCATATTCTTAAATGTTTCAAGGGTTTGGAAATCCATTGAGAAGTTAAATTAATAATCCTTTAATGAGTCAAATGATGGGAATACACTAAGGCATAAAATGTTAATTACATAAGAGTACTCCCCTATAATCCATACTGCTTGTTAATCAAGTTAATAATTCCAACTTTAATTATTATCCTTTTGGAAGATGACTTCAATTTTCTCCTCCCTATCAAGATCAAAAAGAGAGGGGGTAGAGATAGAGGGAATATAAAGGGATTATTGGCTAACAACTTATCAATTGCTCAAACACTAGGAAATACAATAATCATAAATAGGTTGCCCAAATGGAACACATTTGATCAAACACAAGCCAAATGGAAATTTCATTAATTATAAAACATAAATAAATAGATAACTCTAACATACAAAGATGTTGGATCATACGAATCCTTGGGCCAAAATTTAGAAAAATAAAAAGGAAACAAATGAAAATGAGGATGAAAATTAAAATAAAAATAATTTTTAGAAAGTTTGAGATCATCTCTACCAACTTAGCCACGATCTTATGCATGATTTCCTTCTTCGACTTCTTATTCTTCCTCCTCATTTTTAATGTCTTCAATGTCCTAAAATTCTTGAGGATGGCAAGGAATGGCTCAACCTTCTCTTGCAAACCAATAAGATCATTAAAGAGGTGATAAAAGAGATGGAATCTTCGCTTAATCATCCACATGACTTTGTTAAACTTATTGTTGATGGAGGAGAGAGAGATTGGAGTAAAATTGATCTTAGATTTTACCTTGGATTGAGAAAGGACTTGTGAAGTGGTAACCTCTTATTTTGGTCCTTGTTCAATCACTAATCTCTTCCTCTTTGAGGCTTGAGATGCCTCTTGCTTCTTTGCTCCATAAGCACCCAAGATGTGCTCATAGGTACTAGGTATGATGGCCTTAGTATTAAGGAGGTAATTAAGATCAAGAAAGTTTTTACTAAGAAGGTACTTTATTCTGAGATGGGCTTCTATCTCATCATCTAGAGCGCTAACAAACCTATAGATGGCAATTATGTAGGAAGAAAGGAGGAATTAACTTTTTGGCTTGAGGCTCATATAAGGCAATTGATGCATAAAGCACCTTCCAGTTTGGATGGGTTTGTTTTATGTAAGACAAAAAAGGAAAGATAGATCTTTTTCAGAAACTTTTTCACTCCCATCACCCTTAGCATTGATGGAGAATGTGATAATTTTGTGGATGAGCCAAATGGGAAGCAATTTGATGTTTTTGGCAAGAGACTTATGAGGTTATGTCTAGTTTTTATAGAAATTTAGGACCAAAATTTAGAGTAGATAAGATTAAGGGAAGAAATGTTAAAAGGGACCCCATCCTTGATTTGGAAATTGAAAATAACATAAATTTCTTCATAGGTAATGCAGTATAGCTCACCCAAATAATGAAAAAAAAAGACTATACATACCTATTTTAGTGTTAGAAACGTTATTAATTTCTATAATACACATGAACTCTTACACTATCTTCATAACTTGGTTCCTTAAGTTTAAGAGGAATGTTAATGCCAAGAGTTTGTAAAAGAAAAGAAGAAGGGATTTTATTTAGTTATATGATCTTTTTGGAGTTGGTTTGTACCTTTTTTTCTCTTCCTTTGTGATGCCCTTCATGAGATGGAGAGGGGGAGGGCCTTGAGGTGTGGATAGTTAGGTAATTCCATTACCTTTTTCTATTTTTAATGATTTCCTAGGAGCCATGTGAAAGGTTAAAGAGGAGAGAAAGAGTTGTAGGAGTAATAAATTTCAAAGAAAGATGATGATTGATGAAAAGGGATGTGAAGAGTGAATGGAAAGATGTTAAGGGGGGTTTAAATAGGCAAAAAATGGGTTAAAAAGGTTTAAAAATGACTAAATTGTAATAACTAAGGAGATGTACCATTTGAGTAATGACTGGTTATTATCTAGAGGTTACACGTCAGTTGCGATCGCTACTTATGTGATATGATCATGAATTTTGAAATCTGAGAGTAGCAGACAAAAATTCCTAGAAAAGGTGTGAAGGCAGTGGTCATAAATGTTTGAAATTCAAAAATTCATAAGGCCATTTTGGAGTCGTGATTGCGAATAATGAAAATAATAAAATTTAAAAGAGTCTTGTAAGTAGTGATCACGACCACATGTCTCAATTGCAAATTAGAAATTAATTTTAAAAAAATACCTTAAAATGAATTTTAAGTATATGGCCCATGCCTAGTGTGATCATATTGATATTTTGATGATTAATTCATGCAATTGAACATAGAAAGTCTTAAAGGCATAATGAATTGATTCATCCAACACATTGAATAATAAAGTAATCAAGGAATGATTAAGCATATCAGACAAGCTACAGAAGATCAATCAATATCACATGCATATAGTGAGATCCATTTTCACCCAAACTAGTTTCCATGAAGCATCCCAAAGTTCTCACTTGATGAAGTTCATCCTTTCTTTATTAAGTTGTTTAGTGAAAATAGTCGCTAGTTGATTGCTAGTGTTAATGAACTCTAACACTACATTATCATTATGTGCACAATCTCTAAGAAAATGATGCCTATTGTCGATATGTTTACTTCTTAAATGTTAGATGGGATTTTTTAAAAGATTTATTGAAATTATGTTGTACATTTAATGGGAATGTGATAAACATCTTTTCTAGAATTCTTTAGTTATTGTTTCATCAATAGACAATTGAAACTTGATTCTTATTAAACTAAAAAACTAAACATTCATTAATAAATTGATAAGGTTCGAAAGTACTCTTCCTATCTAATAAACTACTAGCATATTTTGCATTCGAATAACCAAGAAGACTAAAAGATGAATTCTCAAAATTCAAAAGTTGTTCAGCATAAACTTCATCCTCAATGAACCCATTCAAAAATTCACTTTTAACATCCATTTGAAAGAGTTTGTAATTCATATGACATGTAAATGCTAAAAAAATCCTAGTAGCCTTTAATATTGCAATGGGGACAAATGTTTCATCATAATCTATGCTTTCTTCTTGGTTATAACCTTTTGTGACCAATCTAGCTTTGTTTCTAGTGATGAAACCTTGCTTATCTAACTTGTCCCAAAACACCAATTTGCAACCTATAATTGGGTGTTCCTTTGGCCTAGGGACAAGTTCCCAAACTTTGCTTCTCTGAAATTGAGTTACCTTGCATAACAATTACCCAACTCTCATCATCAAGAGCCTTATCAACAGATGTTAGCTCAATTTGAGAAGTAAAAGCAAAAGTATTATCTAATGCATGTAATTAAGCTCTAGTACTTACTCCCTTAGATGTCTCACTGATGATTAGGTCCTTTGGGTGATACTTGGATTACCTTCAATCCTTGGGGAGTTCTTAAGCTTAATCCTCTTCTTATTAGGATTGAGCTTGCTCTAACTTTTGAGGTGGCTCTTGAACTTCAAGATTAATTACATTCTCCTTAAATGTTGATTTGAACTCTAACTTTTCAAAGTCACCTATAAGATCATCAACAAGAGAACCTTTCCCAAGATTAAGTTTACTAAATTCATCAAACATAACACTTATTAATTCTTCAGCTACCATGGCCTTTTTATTAAAAACTCTATATGCCTGGTTAGAGGTGAAATAACCAAAAATATTCCTTTATTCATTTTGGATGCAAATTTCCCAAGATTATTTATGGTATTTAGAATATAGCATTTACACCCAAATACTCTTAGGTATGAAATCTTGGGTTTTTTACCTTTCCATAACTCAAGAGATTTTATTTAAAATGGGTCTTTTAAAAACACAATTTGCAATATAACATGCGGTATTAATGCCTTCAACATAAAAAGTAATTAGGTAAGGAGTACTTATTGAGCGTAGTCCTTGCCATCTCTGCTAAAGTTCAATTTTTCCTTTCTACAACATCATTTTATTGTGGTGTTCTAAGATTAAAAAAGTTATGTGAAATCCCCATTTTCCAAACAATAATTTTTAAAATCTTCATTTTGAAACTCTTTTCCATGGTCACTTCTAATAGAGGAAATGAAGTAACCTTTTTCATTTTGAACACATTTTGCAAAACTTTTAAAAGTTTCAAAAGTATATCACTCTTATAAGTAAGGAAGGAAATCCAAGTGAACCTAGAGTAGTCATCAACTAAGACAAATGCATAGTATTTTTTACCTAAACTAGCATTTCTTATGAATCTAATCAAGTCCATATGAATTAGTTAAAGAGGTCTAAAAGTACTTACAATGTTTTTGGCTTTGTAGGATGCTTGATGTTGCTTTTCTATTTGACGAGATCCACATGTCTTATCTTTAGTGAATTTTAGCTTTGGAAGACCTTCTACTAGCTCTCCTTTTGATAGATGTTAAAGAAGCTGCATGTTAGCATATCCAAGTCTTCTATGTCAAAGCCAAAATTCATAACTAATAGAGACAAGACACTCAAAAGATTGGTTAGCTAAATTGTTTAACTCAATTAGCATGTCTAAGTCTTCTATGTCAAAACCCAAATTCATTACTAATAGCTATAAGACACTTGAAAGATTGGTTAGCTAAATTGTTTAACTCAATTAGGTAAGTATTGTTTTCCATTTCACCCTTGAAGATAACCTTTTTATCCACCAAAGTGGGAACCCAACATTTTCTAGGGTTACTAATAAACTATGCTTAAATCTCTAAGGGAAACTAGGCAGATTTTGCACTAAATGCCTGTCAAAAAGAAGTCGCAGTCGTGATTGGCATTTTGCAATCGCGATTTTCCAATTTACACTGGGAAACCTAAAATCATGGCAAAGAACCTCATTTTGTATCTAATGGCTAGTCCAGGTGTCAATATGCCTTTGGCGCTATAAGAAATATAGTTGTTACGTTAATCTGTTCGATTAAAAATCACAATCGCGATTGATGACCTTATTGGGTGCAATTGACACATTGAATTCCTCTGTTTGATAAGGAAAAATACTTTCTTTGCTTGCAGTCATAATAGGTGCTTCGCCCTCATGAATTTTGATATTCTACGATTGCTTTGGACATTTGGCGTGCTGTGGTTGTAGACTTGGTTCCCTCCTTGCAACTATGAAATTCGCGATCGGAACATGGGATGCGAATATGTGTGACAGTCAAATTCCCCTTGCCTAGATCGCGACTGTAATTTCCTCTATAAATTCTTCTGGCCTAACTTCATCCATCGTTATTGCAAGGTCACGATCGCAAATTATAGTTCTTAACTGTGTATTTGGATGTCTGCGTCAAAGTTAGAGATTTAGTCTTTCATCTAACTTCTATTGAAAATCTAACTTATATACTGTAAAAACAACACTTGAACAAGACATTAGTACTTATCAATCTTCATTGTCAAGATCAAAAAGGCCTTTGACTTAAGTTTGACCAACCTAGTCCAATAATCTCCATTTTTTGATTTTTGACAACTTAAATTGATTTTACTTAAAAAAAGAGTTGCATGAGTGAAGTTGGGATGGTTAATGATTTTAAAAACTTTTTAATCAAATAATCAAATATTTATAAGATTAAAAAAGAATGCTTCTATTGCTATTTGCTCCCCTTCAACTTATACTTCCCTTATGCACATTCTTTTACTACTAATCTCTCTCCCCCTTTGGAAGATTAAAAAGAGGGTAAAGATTAGTCATTGAATTAGTGTCAAGTGTCTAAAGCATAATTGAGATAAAATAGTCATAAAGAGTAAAGTAAATAATAGCAAGAACTAAATAAGAGCAATCACACAACATATGAAACAAATTCAATTTCAAAGGATAAAAAACAACACTTTTGTTTATTTGAAATTATGGGATCATAATGCTTACATAACGAAGTAACAAAGAAAAATTTGAAAAACTAATAACAATTTAGAATATCAATGAACTATCATCGTCTCCAGAATCCTCAATTTTTTCATTTGCTCCTCCACCTTGAGCTTCATTGCCTTCCTTAACCTTTTCACCATCCTCTTCTTCAAGTATGTCCTCCTAATCCTCAAAGTATGAGAGATGGTAAGGGATAGCGCCAACTTTCTCTTGAAGATCCACCAAATTACTGTGGAGGTGGGAGAGTAGGAGAAATCTTCTCTATATCATCCTCATTATCTTGTCAAGCTTCTTGTTGATTGAGGCAAGAGAGATTTTGGCATTGGGGTTAGGTTAGGGAGGTGAAAGGCTTGAGCACCCTCTTTGATAACTAGCTTTTTCCTTTTTGAGGTTTGGGAAGTCACTAACTTCTTTTCCCCAAAAGCACCCAAGGTACAAGTGTATGAAACAGGGTGAATTGCCTTGGCGTTAATGAGGTAGGGAAAGTCTAGAAAGTTATGGGATGACAAAAACTTTTTAGTGAGGAATTTTTCATTTTTCTCATTAAAAGCACCCACATAATGGTAAATAGCAGTAACATGTGAGGGAAGAAGAAATTGGCTCTTTGGCTTTGTACTCATGTGAATCAATTAATCCATAAGGTAGCGGTTAATTTGGATTAGTTTATTCTTAGTCAAGTAGAAAAGGAAGGCAAAGTCTTTTTGGGAGACGTAGGCAAAGTCTTTTTGGGAGACATTCTCATTACCATCATACCTTGCATTAACAGAGAAGGTGATGATACAATGAAAGAGCTAGTTGTGTAGGGTTCAGATGTATTTTCTAGGGAGGCCTTGGGGTTGTGTTTGGTCTTGATAGAAATTTTGGACCAAAACTTTGAGTAGAAAATGTTAAGAGCCGAGATGATGAATGAAATGTCATCCCCGACATAAAGATTGAAAAGATTTGAGAGTTATTCAAAGGTAATGAAAAAAGGTTCCCCAACGACACTAAATATCAACCCATACTTACCTGCTTTTGATTCTGCTCGCCGACTCAAAGTTACGGTACATATGGACTCCTGCACTATCTACTGTACATATGGACTCCCACACTATCTCCTCGTAACCGAGGTCGTCATGGAAAATGAACTAATTCCATACCAAATTTAAAAGATAGGCATGGATCTCATCCTTTATCCCAAGTGACTCAAGGAGAAATGTGGAGGAAATTTTGTTCAGTTGGATTATCATGGAAAAGTTAGTCTTTTACATATCCTTCTCCTCCATAGTGATCCCTTTCATTATGTGAAGGACATGAGGACCAGATGGTTGAGTTATTGTTTTTCCCTTTTCTACTCTGAAGGCTTTTTTGAGGGGCATTATAGATGGAAGAGAGTTGGAATAAGGTTTAGAGGATAAGAATGAAGAAGGAAGAAGTGATTTAGCAAATGAGAATTGAAACATTATTTCAAGGGTTTAAATACGCTAGGAAAGGGTGTAACAATGGTAACAAATGGTCAAAAACTCATTTAATAAGGGTTGTAAATGGTTAGCAATAAAATCAATTAAATGCATGGCAGTTACTTAAATTTGCGATTGCAAACAGCAACTCATGACCGCTAATTACAAAATATTTGAGTAATAGACAAAAAATTGTTGGGAATTGGTGTAGTTAATGGTCAAAACTTTTGAATTTTGAATAAATTTGTGGTGGGGATTGGAGGTGGCTACTGCGAATTGCTGGTTTGACAAACGGATGACAAGTACCTGTAAATCAATAAGTAGCGGCCACAAATTACATGGCAGGAAAAATGACTAAGAAAAGATACGATTTAATTTTCTAAGTTGTGATCCACTTAATATATTGATGCTTAATTCATGCAAATTGGTATAGAGAGGCACAATTGCATAAAAAATTAAGACATCCGAAAGAGTTTACTACCATACATTACACATCGCAATCAATCATTCAAGAATAATACACCACACAAAGGAGTATTCTTAAAAGATCCAAATTTCACTTCAGGGAGCTTTTATCAAACATTTCTAGCTCTCTGTCAATGAAGTTCATCCTTTCTTTATTGAGAGGTTTAGTGAAAATATCCACAAGATGATTGTTAGTGTTCATAAATTCCAACACTATATCACCATTTTGGACATAATCTCTAAGAAGATGATGCCTAATGTCTATATGTTTGCTCCTATAATGTTTGACAGGATTCTTTGAAAGATTTATTGCACTAGTGTTATCACATTTAATGCTAAAGTGATCAACAACATTGCCATAATCCTTTAATTATTGTTTCATCCACAGGACTTAGGGGAACCAACAACCTGTTGCTACATATTCTGCTTCGGTAGTGGATTACTTTTTACTAAACCAAGACACTAAGCATTTTTTTATGAGTTGGCAAGTTCCTGAAGTGCTCTTTCTATCTAGAAGACTATTGGCATAATCCGCATCCAAATAACCTATAAAGCTAAATGGTGAATCTCTAAGATACCATAAAGCTAGATGCAATGTGCCACATAAATATTTGAAAATCCTTTTAACAACATTAAAATGAGATTCTTTAGGGCAAGATTAAAATATAGCACACATGCATACACTAAACATTATATCGGGTTTAGAAGCGGTAAGATAGAGTTGAGAGCTAATCATACCTCGATATCTCTTTTCATCAACTGACTTACCCGATTCATCATTGTCTAGCTTGATAGTAGCACTCATTAGTGTCTTTACTACTTTGCATCCTTCCATGCTAATTTTTTTAGTATATTCTTTGTGTATTTGGCTTGGTTGATGAAAATACCTTCTTTGATTTGCTTGATTTGTAGGCCAAGGAAGAATTTGAGCTCTTTAATCATGCTCATCTCAAATTCCCTAGTCATACTCTTAGCAAAATTCTTATAAAGAGATTCATTAGTAGTACCAAAAATGATATCATCAACATATATTTGCATAATTAGTGTATCATGATTATGCTTTTTCACAAACAAAGTTGTGTCAACCTTCCCTTTTTTAAAATCATTTTTAAAAAGGAATGAACTTAGCCTTTCATACTAAGCTCTTGGACCTTGTTTCAAACCATACAAGGCTCTATTCAATTTAAAAACATGATTTGGAAATATATGAGATTTAAAACTAGGAGGTTGTTCAACATAAACTTTCTCCTCAATGATACCATTTAAAAATGCATTTTTAACATCCATTTGGAAAAGTTTGAAATTCATGTGACATGCATAGACTAAAAGAATCCTAATGGTCTTTAATCTTACTATGAGGGCATAGTTTTCATCATAGTCAATGTCTTCCTCTTAGTTGTATCCCTTAGCAACCAATCTAGCTTCATTTCTAGTGATGAACCCTTGCTCATCTAACTTATTCCTAAACACCCATTTGTAACCTACAATAAGGTGTTCCTAAGGGCTACGAACAACTTCCCATGCATTATTTCTCTCAAATTGGTTGAGTTCTTCTTGCATGACAATTACCCAACTCTCATCATCAAGAGCCTCATTAATGGATTTTAGCTCAAATTGAGAAATAAATGCAAGATTGTTATCTAAAGAATTGAGTTGAGATCTAGTACTTATACGTTTGGATGTATCACCACTGATTAGGTCCTTTGGGTGATGGTTGGAGAATCTCCAATCCTTGGAAAGATCTTGATTTGAGGTTTCCACTTGTTGATGTTAAGGTTCTTTTCCTTTTTTTTGATGACTTCCCCTCACCATGATCTTTTTCAATCTCTCTTATAGTTGACTCCAACTCCAATTTCTCAAAGTCACCTACAAGATTATCAACAAGAGAACCTTTCCCAAGAATAAGCTTACTAGATTCATTAAACACAATATTCATGGACTCTTCAACAACCATAGAACTCTTATTAAAAACTTTATAGGCTTTGGTAATGGTAGAATAACCTAGGAAAACACCTTCATTTGTTTTTGAATCAAATTTTCCAAGATTATCTTTGGTATTTAAGATATAACACTTGGATCCAAATACTCTTAGGTATGCAACTTAGGTTTTCTATTATTTCAAAGCTCATAAGAAGTTTTATAAAGAATGGGTCTTTTGAAAACACGATTTGTAATGCAACACAAAGTATTGATAGCTTCAGCCCAAAAGTAATTAGGCAATGAATACTCATTGAGCATAGTTCTAGCCATCTCTACTAATGTCCTATTTTTCCTCTCTATAACACCATTTTGTTATGGTGTTCTACGAGTTGAAAATTTGTGAAAAATATCATTCTCTAAGTAATAAGATTCAAAAGATTCATTTTTATAGAAGAAATGAAGTAACCCTTTTCATTTTGAGCTCTTTTTGTAAAATTGTTACAAGCATCAAAACTATCGTGCTCATGAGCTAGAAAGGATACCAAGAAAACCTATAGTAGTCATCAACTAGGACAAGTGCATAATATTTTTCTCCAAAACTAGCACTCTTAGAGTCCATATGGATGAGTTGAGGAGGTCTAGAAGTATTTACAACATTCTTTGCTTTGAAAGAAGATTGATGTTACTTTCCCATTTGTCATGATCCACATGTCTTGTCTTTAGACAACTTTAGCTTGGGAAGACCTTCCACTATCTTTGCTTTTGATAAGCTTTATAAGAGCTCCATGGTAGCATGTCCAAGTCTTTTATGCCAAAGCCAAGCTTCATTTCTAAGATACACAAGACACTTAAAAGATTAGTTAGCCAAATTGTCTAAGTCAACTAGGTAGGTATTGTCATTCCTTTCACCCTTAAAGACTACCTTTTTCTCCACCAAAGTGGGAACTCGACATTCTCTAGGGTCAAAGGTGACTTTATTACCCTTATCACATAATTGACTTACATTAAGCAAATTATGTTGCAATCCATCAACAAGTAAAATATCATTAATAAGAGAACATCCATTCTTACCAATGGTGCCAATGCCAATTTCCTCACACTTGGCATTATTTTTAAATGTGACACTGCCACCCTCCTCCTCTTTTAATGCTATGAATAGCTTTTTATTACCCATCATGTGCTTTGAGCATCCACTATCCACATGTTAATCATTTGCTTGGCGATCGCCAAACAATCCTACACAACATAAATAAATTATTTTTGTTTTGGTACCTAAGCATACTTGGGTCCTAGGGTGTTAAACCTAGAAGGATCCTCTAACTTGAGGTGTACATTTCTAATATAACAATAAATTTTTATGTGACCAAACTTCATGCAATAGTGGCATTGGAGTTTAGACTTTTGAGTTTTCCTCTTATACATGGCTTTGGTATGAGTGGGGGATTTTCTCATACTAAGATGATGTGAATGTTAGCATGAGCATGTTTGATTAGGTGTATAAGTGAATTTTTTTATGTGAGTTTGGGTGAGCCTGCCTCTTAGTGTAAATATATACATGATTTGCCCTATTTGGAGTAGGCTTTAAGCCTTGAGGTATCTTTCCTTTGCCCTTACCTACCAACTATCTCAATGCTAGATGTTTAAGGAGTTGAGGCTCTAATGAAGGTTGTAAGTGATGGTGTAAATGAGGAGGCTCCATTAAAGCCTAGACCATGTCTTACTAAAGAAGGTCTTTGAGATACAATAAGTGTATCCAAAGCTTCCTTTCTCTTATGAAACTTAGAAATACAATTTCTAAGCTCAATGACTTCACCCTTTAAGGAGTCATTTTATTTTCTCAAGGATTTTAGGGATAAAGATGATTTTGAAAGACTCTCAACTGATTTTTTGAGTTCTTCATTTGAAATCCTCAATTTATTTACAAGGTTATTTGAGGATTTAAATTCATTCTCTAACTTGGAACATTTTTTCTTGTAAGATTTCATTTATGACTTATATTTGTCATAAAAAAAAAAAAGCTTCTAAAAGCTGATCATCTACATCATCTAACTCATTATATTCTTTATAAGAATGGGGAAAGGAACTTACCTCATTTGACAAATCATCTTGTGCCAGGAAGCACAAGTTTGTAACTTCCTCCACTTCCTCCTCCCCACTTGAGCTGTCATCCTAAGTAGCTTTGAAGATTTTCCTCTTCTCCTTGTCCCCTTTATTCTTCTTCTTCAATTTAAAGCAGTCATACTTAACGTGGCCTTGTTTACCACATTATTAACATGTAACATCACCCAATCTTTCCTTAGGGTTTGGAGTTGCTTTCTTGAAGCTTTATCTTTTTTTCTTCTCTTTATCAACTCCTTTGTTCTTCTTGAAAGCATTGTCAGTTCCTCCTCCTCCACTTTATCACTTTCTTCTTCACTTGAATCCACCTCAACTTCCTTTTCTTAGGTTGAAAATTTGAGAGCCAAGGTTCTTTTTTCTTATTTTTCTGATTTGTCTCCTTATCCTCTCATTTTCTTCATTTCTTCATCCTTCTTCAAGGCTAGCTTATGAGTTAAAAGCTTGCCTATTGGAACAATAGTTGACATCTTCCCAATCTCTGGATTTGACTCTTGGATATTGTAAACTCTGGCACTAAACTTTTTAAGAGGCAAAGATTTAAGAATTTTTGAATTTACCTCATGATTGGTGAGAATTCTGCCAAACTTCTTCATGTTTGTGACAATTGCAAGGAGTCTATTCATCATATTTGTGATGCTTTCATTCTCCTTCATCATAAACAGCTCCTATTCCATCACATACATTTCAAGCTTGCTAGACTTCACCGGAGTAGTGCCTTCATGGTAGTTTTCCAAGACCTTACAATCCTATGAGCTGTTAGGCAATGTTGGACCCTTCCAATTTATTTTCTTGAGAGAGAACTCAGAAGGATTGCCATAACTCTTTTATTTCTTCCATTAGATCTCCTATGAGCTTTAACCCATTCTTCTCTTAGGATTAATTCTTTACTTCCATCTACCACCTCAGTAGGTGGCTTCCACTCTTTAGCTACTATGTCCTAAAGATCCACCACATCGCTATCCAAATAAATTTCTATCCTATACTTCCACTATGTATAGGCAGATCCATCAAAATAAGGCTAGAGATGGATGTGGATACCTTCTTATGCTATGATCTTTTCTTATGCAATTAAGCTTTGAAATGAGACAAGGCTCTGATACCACTTGTTTTGTGCACTAAGAAGAGGGATTGAATTGGTGACAGATTAAAAAATTTTGGAGAGGAAGTAGAAGCAATATAGATAAGATATGTATAGTGGTTTGGGTGTTAACAAACCCTACGTCTACTCCCCAATTCTTCACAATTGGGTATTTCACTATATTTAAATTGGTGTTTCCAAGCTCATACCAAACTTATACAATTGTGTTTTATGGCTCACATACAACCCTTACACTTTGTGTTTCTAGGCTTACACAAAACCTCACTCAAGTGTTTTAGACAGGCTCACACTTTAACCTTTATAAGAGTTTTGGAAGCTTAGGCTAACTTTCAACTTAATTACAAATGTTTTTAATGCTAACACTAAACAATCAAGAATTTACAAAGAATAAGAAGTTATGAATCAAATTTGCAAGAGTTTGGTTACAATAAATGAAATTCTCTTGCATTTACATATGTTTGATGAAGTATTTATATAGGCAACATCCATCAAAGAGACGTTACTAACAAACTATGCCTAAATCTCTAAGGGAAGCTAGGCAGATTTTGCATTAAATGTCTATATATAGAAGTGGCAGTCGTGACTGGTCACAATTTTCCAGTTTGCACTGGAAAGCCTAAAATTATGGTAGAAAACCCCATTTTGTGTCTAATGGTTAGTCCACATGTCAATGTGCTATTAATGTTGAAAGAAATATAGTCATTGTGTTCATCTATTTGACCAAAAATCACAGTTGCTATTGATGTCCTTCTTTGGCGTGACTGACACTGCAAATTCTTCTATTTAGTGAGGAGAAAATACTTTCTTTAGTTACAGGTGCTTCACCCTCACAAATTTTGATATTCCAATAGTTACTTTGGACATTTGGTGTATTGTGGTTGCAAACTTGGTTCCCTTCTTACAACTATGAAATTCGCGGTCTTAACATGGGACGCGAACACCACCTCGAATTCCTCTATGTGACAGTCAAGTTCCCTTTAGCTAGATTACGGTTACGATTTCCTTCATGAATTCTTCTGACCTAACTTCATCCATCCTTATTATAAGGTCGCGATCGCAAATTATAGGTTCTTCACCATGAATTTGGATGTCTTCCCTAAAGTTAGAGATTTAGTCTTTCATCCAACTTTAAATGAAAAACTAACATATATACTGCAAAAACAACACTTGAACAAGACATTAGTACCTATCAATCTTCATTGTCAAGATAAAAAAAAAGGCCTTTAACTTAGGTTTGACCAAACTAGTCTAACATGTATGCATGATTTTCTCTTTGAGGCTTAACTTTTAAGCCTTAGCGAGCCTTTCCTTTGCCCCTAGGCTTAGAAGGCTTAATACTATAAGAACTTTACTTTCTAATAATTATTATACTAGAAGTTTGAAGAGTTAATGCTCTAATGAAGATGGGATGAGGGGATGTATGTAAGGAGGCTCTATTGCAACCATGATCATGTCTCACAAGGGGTGGTTTTTGAGATACAATAAGTGTATCCAAAGTTTCTTTCCCTTTGTGAAATTTTGAGATGTAATTTTTTAACTCAATGACTTCACCTTTTAAAAAATCATTTTTTTCTCAAAAATTCAAGAGAGAGTGAAGTATCAGAAAGATTTTTGAAATATTTCTCATGCTCCTCATTTGAAGACTTCAAATCATTTACAAGACCATTTAAGCATTTGAATTCATCCTTAAGTTTAGAACTCTTTTTCTTATAAACTTTCATTTTAGATTTATATTTATCACATCTCAAGGACATGGCTTCAAGAAGCTCATCATCCTCATCCTCATCCTCATCATAATTATAATCATAAGATTGAAAATAAGTACTTACCTCATTGGAAGGGTTCTGTTGAGCTATGAAGCAAAAGTTTACAACTTCTTTATTTTATTCTATTCACTTGAGTCATCTTTGAAGCTTTTCTTCTTATCCTTGTCCCAGTTCTTTTTCTTCTTTAATTTGGAACATTCAGATTTGATGTGTCCTTACTTCTCATATTCAATGCAAGTCACCTAATTTTTTTTTCCTTGAAGTTGGATGATTATGTCTTCTTGAAGTTTTTTCTTTCCTTTCTTCTCTGTATGAACACCTTAGACCTTTTTTAGAGCACAACAAGTTCTTCTTCCTTCACACTTTTATCACTTTCACTAGAGCTTTTTTCTAGCTCTTTGTCTTTACTAGATTTGTGAGCAAAAGTCTTATTTTCTCTTTTTTCTCCTTAAGATCTCATCTTCTTCATTTCTTCATCCTTTTTTAGCACCATCTCATGTGGAAGGAGTTTATCAGTGAGAACATTGGTTGGCAATTTTATAATCTCTTGATTGGACTCTTATATTTTACATACCCTTACCCTAAATTTCTCCATAGGAAGCATCTTAAGGATTTTAGTGTTTACCTTATGATTAGTGGGAACTCTTCCATGCTTCTTCATGTTATTGACAATGATAGAGAGTCTATTTTTCATGTCTATGATAAATTCATTCTCCTTCATTATGAAGAGCTCCTATTCAGTCACATACATTTCTTATCTACTAGATTTCATAAGTGTTTGCCCTCATTATAGTGCTCTAAAGCTTTCCATATTCCATGTGTGGTTTGATAATGTTAAACTCTACCAATTTCTTCTCTTGATATGGAACTTAGAAGAATTGCCATTGACCTTTTGTTCTTCCATTTACCTTTTATGAGCTTTAACCCATTCTTTACTTAAGATTACTTCTTCACTAGTATCCACTACTTTATTGAATGGCTTCCATTCCTTTACAATTATATCTCATAAATCCACCATATCACTATTAATGTAGATTTCCATTCTACACTTCTAATGAGTATAATTGGAACCATCATAGAAAGGTTTGAGGTGAGAGTGGATTCCTTCTTGTGCCATTGATCTTTTCTCTTACAATTAAGGCTTAAATTGAGACAATGTTCTGATAACACTTGTTGGCCTTTGTGCACCAAGAAAGAGGGTTGAATTGGTGGAAAATTTAAAATTTTGGTAGGTAAAAAAATAAGGCAAAGTTAAAAGAAAAAGTAGAAGAAAAGTAGACATAAGAGATTTATAGTGGTTTGGGTATTAACTAACCCTACATCTACTTCCCAATTCTTTAATTGGATATTTCACTAATTCTACATGGTTTTTTACAAGCTCACACCGAACTTTACATAATGTGTTTTACAAAGTTCACACATAACTTTATAAGTATTTTTCTAAGGCTCACACTTAACCTATACAAGAGTATTTCAATACAAAGATCACTCTAAAACCCAAACCTAATTGTGTTTAATGGCTCACACCAAAACTTAACAACCTAAGTATGAAAAATTTAAGGGTAGAGAGTTGAGAAATAAATTTTCAAGAGTTTGGCCACAATATATTGCTATTCTCTTGCATTTTATGACCATTTGATGGAATATTTATTAGTTCCTACCACTAAAGAGCATTACTAACAAAACTATAATGTTGGTGACAAAATCTTGCATTTAATGCTTATTAAATGAAAATCTCAATCGAGATTGGATGTCGCAGTTGCAATCTTCATATTTGCACCGGATTTTGCTCAATCGCAATTACAAACTTCAATTGTATCAACAACTTATTACATGTGGCAACTTGACATTGGTTGTTCTAACAAATTAGTCATTAGACCCCTATAAAGAAGGTTGAAAATCACAGTCACAATTTGGACACAATATCCACAGTGAATCAAACAGGATGTTTGGAGATTTTGGTTAAGGTAGATTGTGGTCGCTACCAAATGGCGCTGTCGTGAAATTTGAGCTTCCAATAAGTCCTTTGACATGTGGCTTTTCTTGGTTAAGTGTTTAGAATCCCTCCAATTGGTTTTGAAGATCGCGGTCGCAATCCCTACTATGATTCCTACTGTGAATCAAACTAGACCAAAACATTTAAACTTTATAATTATATTTTACTTTCAAATTTTAGTTACAATTGTATCTAAATTTTAAATTATTTAGGAATATAGTATGTCGTATCCTATGTGGCATCTGATTTAGAAACAAAATTAATATTTTTAATGACTCATAAATTCACTAAGACTAGTTAACCTAATAAACTAACCTTGGTTAAGCAATTAAAAAAAAATACAAAACAACCTTGATTTAACTCTAGGATTTAAATTAACCAATATTAATCAATTAATTAAAAATAATTATAGAAACAAGATTAAAATGCAAAGAATTGAAATTTTTTATTTTTATTTTTTCATGTCATCTCTTATTTCTTGAGTTTGGGGTAATCTCCCATTTATGTTCTTCTTTCTCTACAGTCGTTGAACTTCTTCAAGTAGTTCCTCCTCTTGCATTTGTCCTTTTTTTTTCTTTTTTACCTTTCGTCTCTATATTGCATGGCTTATTTGCCTTTATGTTAACTTTTTATTACAACTTTCAGACCTTTAATATTTAGTCAAGTTAATGGTTCTCTTGGCCTTTTTTTTAAAAAATAATGTTAAGGCATTAGTCTTACAAAGTACTCAGACCTCTTCAACTTCAAACCATCAAAACTAAAATAAACACTCATTAGATGTTAAAACTTCTTAAGATTTTATTGTTATTCAAAACATGATTTAAACACAAAATTAAGGCAATGTGTTATCAATTATATGGTCAATATTGAATCTCTTTTTTAATGATGAAACAATCAAGATACTTTAATAAAATTAAATTAATAAAACATACACAAACTAATGGAATTAATTGATATTAGTTAATTCAAAGAACAAAGAAGTATAACCATATTTACTTATTGTGGGATAACAGAAAATCAATTGAATGCTTGTATTACTAATCATAGAAAATATCACAAATGGAAATTTTCTTTGTTTTTCACATCCTATGTTCAATCTCAATTACATAGTATTGTTCTTCACTTTCTGTGAATATCAAAGTTGATTTTTTTTCTTTTGTTGTAGGTGTGTTTGATATAGTTTTTTCATGACTACTGATAACTTCCCTATGTGGAAAGTTATATTTACTATAATAACTACCTTTGGCAGTTCATTATCCAAATGAGTTGGGCTCCCAATATAGATGAACCCAAACCCATAACCCAACATCTCCCACTCGGACACAGTGGGATTCACAACCAACTAAAGAGAACATTTTTTATACTCTGAAATAATTCATACTTAGAAAATGGATAATGTAACTAACATACTTTGAGAGCTTAATGCTACATATATGTTAGGAATATATAACTTCTTAACTTAATGAATTTTAGACTAGATTATAGTATGTCATATCCTTGACCATTTTATCACATCTATCAAGTCTCTTGATCTCATTTATGATTGTATTTTTTATTCACAATTATATTCCATTGCATAGATAAATTATAATTAGTCAACCAATGAATATAAATTAATCTGATACTCCATTGAACTTCCTCTTCTCACGATTCTCTTAACTTTAATTTAATTTGCCTTTCTAAAAGTGTCCCATTAGATTGTATCATCCTTGATCTTTTGGCAACACCCTAATTAAATTAAGTTATAAGAAATTGATAAGAGTCATGAGGGTACAATTCAAGGATTCTTCTTTCCTTAGGGTCTCTCGCAATAATAAATTGAAATCTTTTACTTTTATTACCCTTAACGGTCATTTTTATCGCTCACGTGGTATGAATCACATGTTAGAATATTTTTTATTCTTTTTTCATAGAGTGTATGTCTTTTTTAAAATAAATGTTGTACTAATAATAGTTTAGACACACTAAGTATCTAACTTGATTTCACCAATCTACTCATTGATATGTTTAACTCATTAGAAATCCTATTTGGCAATAAAGGTAGATATAGTAAAAACATAAATTCACTTAAATTATTATAATGATCTTTTGTCATTATTAACATGACATTTTAAATTTTAAGCTTGAGCTCTATTATCACCTAGATAATAAGCTTAAAATTTTTTTCATCTTTATACATAATGATTACCTGTGTAAGAAGGTCAATCTCTTATATGTCTAACATACTTTTTAGAAAATAATCAAAAATGCAATCAAGGACATTTATATGTATGTATACTAAAAATCTCCATTATCATTTAGACATTAATCAAATATTTGTAAATATTAAAAAATAGTTAATAATATAAGTACATTAACATCTGAGCATTCCTTGAGATTTTGTATGCATAACAAATACATCTCTAGAAATTGGTTTTGTTAGTGGATCTATAATCATAACTTGCATCGACATATATTTCATGTTTACGTCTTTAACAAAGTTATACTTATTATCTATATGCTTGGCTTTAAAATAAAACTTTGGGTCCTTAATGTATGCGATTACCGCTTGACTATCATAATTGACTATCACTAAGTTAGTGGAACTAGCAGTGACCCCTAAATCATCCAAAAACCTTTTAAGTCACACAACTTCTTGTATTGTCAAAGAGAAGGCCATAAATTTGGCTTTCATCATGGATAAAGACACACACACGACTATTTCTTACTACTCTAGGATGTGGCACCATTATTGAATAAGAAAATGGAACTAGAGATAGACTTTCTCTCATTTAAGTCTCCTCCCTAGTTGACATTTATATAACCTCTCAAATGTAGACCACAACCTTGATAACATAGTGGGTAATTAGTAATTCCCCTTAAATACCTTAAAATCCTCATTAGCTTTCCAATGTGTTGGGCCTGGCTTCAATTGTTATATGTTTATCATGCCCACAACATAACAAATGTCTAATCTTATACACATCATAACTTATGTTGGATTAATAATTACATTAGCACTAGAAACTTTACTGATTTGTTCCTTTTCCTCTTTGGTCTTGGGACACAATCTTCAGCTCAAACTTTCACTTTTAGTTATAATAGTATTAAGAGGCTTACAATCTTACATTTTAGATCATTCAAGGATTTTTTTTATATATATCTCTTATGAAAGAGGCAACATTTTCTTTAGAGGATCTCTTGAAATTTAACTCTAGGAATATATGTAGCTTCATCGACATCCTTCATTTCAAAGTTAGATGACAACCATTCTTTCATGTCATGGACATACTCTTTATCATTTCTAGTTACAAGTATGTCATCGACATATAATGATAAAATCACAAATTTATCCTTAGACCTTTTGGTATACTCATAATGATCCTCTTTAATCATAGTGAAACTATGTGAAATGATTGCATTAGGAAAATGAATATACCATTGCCTTGATGACTATTTGCGGCTATAAATAAGATTCAAAATTTACAAATCCTTTGTTCATGGCCTTCTTTAATGAAACCTATTGATTATTCCATATAATTCTCTTCATCCAGTTCTCCATTGAGAAAAGTAGTCTTTATATCCATTTGATATAATTCTAAGTCTAAGCTAGTGACTATAGGTATAATAAAGATAATTGAGGTAAATCACACGACAGGTGAAAAAGTTTCTTCATAGTCAATTCCTTCTTGTCGTGTGTACCATTCACAACTAGGTGGGTGTTATACCTCTCAATGGTACCATTAACCTTTCATTTTATCTTAAGAATCCATTTGTTCCTAATAGCTTTGTGTCCTTTTGAGAGATTATCCAGTTCCTAAACTTGATTAGATCTCATATACTCTATTTTCTCTTCTATTGCCTTAATCCATTTATGCGTAATAGGGTAAGAGGGAGTCTTTTTCACATTCTTTAGGTCAACCTCTTCTTATGGAAGAACTATAAAACCTTCACCATCTTTAATCATAAATTGGCGGCAAAGAATGCTTACACGATTACTTTAGCATAATTGAAATTCATTAATACTTAAATTGCTCTTATTCAGTTATTTACAATTTTCAAATTGGTCCCACTTAAACTAAGATCACTTTCATTCACATGAGATGATATAATCAAGATAGGTGAAACTAATTCATCATCTGTTAAAATCTCCCACTTGAATAAGGTGTTGTTAATAAGTGTGGATCCATGGTTTTAAAAAGTGATAAGTCTTGACTTATCTCTACATGTTTAGGAAATTCAACCTCTAAGAATGTGACATCATGCAGTTCAAACTTAGTTACACTCCCACTGTCTTGTTCACCTATGAACACGTAACCTTTTGAGGTTTTGAAGTACCTTATAAATATACTTTTCTTTCCTTATAGACCTAATTTACCATATTTATTAAAGGAATCATGAACATAAGCAACATATCCCTAAGGTTTTAAAATACTTAGGTCAAATTTTTAACTCGTCCATAACTCATATGAAGTAGTGGTAACTTATTATGTAGGCACTGAGTTAAGTGCAAATGTGGCAGTCAACAGTGCATCACCTTAAAAGGTGATCGGCGAATGATCTTGAGTCATCACAGACCTAACCATCTCAAGAAGAATTCTATTTTTCCTTTCGGCAACACCATTTTATTGTAGAGTTCTAAGAATACTCAATTGGTGTTGTATTGCTTTTTCATCATATAACTCTCTAAATTGGTCAGAAAAGTATTCTTAGCTTTGATCAATTCTTAATGCTTTTATTTTTCTGTCTAATTAATTTCAACCAGATCCATATAACTCTTAATGCAACTCAATGTTTCAAATTTATGAGATATCAAATAGATAGAACCATATCAAGTGTAATCATCAATAAATGTGAAGAAATAAAACTTTTCATGCCTAGCTATCATATTCATAGGACCACTATGTTAGAATGAACTAATTGCAATGGAAATTTTCCTCTAGTTCCTTTACCAAATAGTTTTCTTATAATTTTCTAGTTAGACAATGTTCATTAATTGATGAATCTACTTTGTCAATATTAGCTAATAAGCCTTTTTTTGGCTAACCTAATCATTCTTTATTGCCAATATGGCCAGGCCAAGCATGCCAGATATTCATATCATTCTCATAATCGTGAGATATTGCAAACATAGAAAAACTTATATTACAACTACTTAAGTTATAATCTAAATCCATGACAATAAAAACATCCAAAATGTAACTAGAACCATAGAAATTTATTCCTAAAGACAAATTAACACACGCATCATGAAAATACCAACTAAAACCTAATATAAGCAACACTAACACAAAAATTAAATGTCGATGAATTTGAGGAGCAAATAGCATATCATGTAAGAATAAGGTTCAACCATCATACATGACTAACTAGCATACACCAAACCCTTTGACTTCAATTTTAGTGTTGTTTCCCATAAATATCCATATTGTTCCATGAGAAATTCATTAAAAGTCTACAAAGACTTCTCAATCCTTCACTCCATGGTTTACGACCCTAAGTCTATAATCCACAAAGAATGTGATTTAGCTAGAAAAATTGAGCTAGAAACACGAAGTTTACTAAAATATAAGCAATGAGTTACCTTTTTTGGCTCAACACAATCTTAAGTGAAATGACCATGTTTGTTACAATCTCGAGCAAAATGACCACGTTTGAGCAAAATATCTAAGAGTGTACAAATGGTCAATTCACTTTATTCGTTTAGATTTTTTGTCAAGATCAAATAAATTGAATTTTATATTTTTCAAACCAAACCGAATCAAAATTTAAAAAAATTGAATAAATCAAATTTTACATACATACAAATCAAATCAAACTGAACCTATAAAATTTCAGTTTGGTTAAGTTTTATTTAATAAAATTACATGTATTTTAAATATGGTTCAATTTAAATTAATTTGATTTATTAATAATTTTAGTTTATTCAATTTTTTATATAAAAAATAAAACTAAAAACTAAATTTTTTTAAAAATAAAAATGGAACCGAATAATTTTTATTAAAAAATTAAATGGATTTAATCTAATTAAATTAGTTTGATCAATGTTTGGTTCGGTCCAATTTTTGATAACCTAGAAATATCTTCTTTGGCTTGACATCTTTTTTTCTTTCCATGTCAGTTTTGCTTAAGCTTCTTGCTTGGTTGAGCTTCTCCTTTCTTCTTATCTAGCTAGGACCCACTTTGATGCTTATGCTTTTGCCTTGAACTTTGATGCTTGCTAGAACTAGTCATGTCCACATCAATACTTGACTTAGTAGTTTTAAGGCGATCCCCTTATAGCTCAAGATGGTGCATAACATCCTACAGTGTTTTGACATTTTCATTGTGGGTCAAATGCATCTTCATATGCTCCCAGTTTTAGGGTAAAGAATGGATGATAGCTTGGACTTGTTACTTATTTGTTAAGGTATGATTGACATCTTTCAGCTTACTTATTATGCTTGATATTTGTCTCAAATACTTTTTCATGTTGTGTTCGTGACATTTCTTATATATGTCAAAATTGATAGTTAGGATATGAGTTTGGTTATAAACATATCTCCAAAATTTACCTTTAATGCGGACCACATGTCCTTGGCATTGTTATACCTATGAAACTTAAATATGATCTCATCATCCATATTGATCAATAGTGTAATGTGAGCTAAAAAGTATATTATTTTTCTATGTTTTATAGGCTTTATGGTCCCTCATATGCTAGGTCATAGTGCCTTCCCCAAGAACGCAACTCATATGTTGTATGCTTTAATAGCCCAGACACCATACACGTGCCACCATAAGGGGATTTTGGGTATTGAGATTCTTTTTAGTCTTACATCTTTTGGGTTCTTAAGTTCGATGGTCAAATTGTTGTTGCTTAAAAATATGTCAATTATGGTGTTTGAATAAACCAAACACGAAAGTGAGAGTGAAAGTGTCCAAAAGACATTGCTCATCATCTTTTTCCTCCGGACAATCCCAAAATTTTAATTTTTGTTCATTTTGATCCATAAAATTTTCAAAATGCAAGTACTAGGGCTACAAAACTCAGATTCATACAAGCCATATACCATTGGAATGCTAGTGAGACATATTATCAAAATATGTTAACAAATCAAATAAAATCTAATTACATTTTTTTTTTATAGAAATTCATCAAATTTCTTGATTGAAGAGATTTTGAACTTTGATTTCTCACATACTTTAAATAATCTAGGCCTATAATTTTATATATGAACTACTAAATATCATAACATTATCCATGTAAAAAATCATGATCTAATTCTATGTACTTTAATAGTAATTCCAAATTAATCAAGCTGAATATATATATATATA
>CATIWR010216559.1:0-19667 GCA_949677035.1 Omphalea diandra
CTAAAAATGACAGAAGAATTTGCAGTCTGTGTCGCGTCGGAGTCAAGAGCGCGAATTATAAAAAGCTTCACAATGGAAAGGTGTCCATAATCAGATCTTGACAAGTGTCCTAGGAAGCCGTTGGAAGTCAAAAATCGCGAAGACTACATGTTGGTAGCGACCGCGATTTAAGGAGTAAAAGTTGCAAATTTTGACAGACTGATTTTTGGTTAGAGTCGTGATCTACATAAATGAATTAGCGACCGCGACTTATGCTAGCTGAAGAAACACAACGGCTATATTTTCCTAAAGCACTATTAAAAACTAGCCGTTAGAAAACTAGCCGTTACAAACTAGTCATTAGAAACTAGCCATTAGTTTCTTTGGTGGAATTTGGGTATAAATACTCCACCAAGCATTAATAGCAAAGACTAAGAGATTTATTGTCAAGAAATTTATTATCAAGAGAAAAAGCTCTCAATCTTTGCTACTCATTTCTTTCAATTTTCTTTGTCACATTATTGTAAGGTTGTGTGTGAGCCCGTAAAACACACTATTGTAAGGTTGTGTGTGAGCATGTAAAACACATTGTTGTAAACACTAGTGATTGAGTGAAATACCCAATTGGTGAATTGAGGAGTGGACGTAGGGTTGGTTAATACCCAAACCACTATAAATCGCTTATGTTCATTATTCTCATTATTCTTCTCCTCTTCTTTATTTTTAAATTTTTATACACCAATTCAACCCCCTTTCTTGGTATCAAGGGCCAACATTTTTAATAGAATTTCTGCTAACAACTAATCCTAGTAATTGTGTGTTATGGTTTTTATAGAAGTAATTTAACCATGCGATACAGTAAAATAAAATAAAATAAAATAGCCACTTGATCCTATGTGGGTTCATTGAATTGAAATTTAAAAATTTTGAAAAAGTTCATTTAAAACTTTAGAATTTGGATTGATTAACATAGTTAGAAATTTGCGATTGACTCTATTAATTTTTGAGTCTTGACTTAAAAATAATTTACGATTCACTTTTGAGAATTTCTTTTATCTAATAAAATTTAATGTTAGAAAAGTTAAATATGTAAATTTTCTTTGCACCGAAAAAAGAAATGGAAAGGAGGTTATCAAAATAAATTTTCGCCATAATTACTTTATATCTTAATTAATATCTAATAGTGATAATTTTTTTTCTCATTGTTCACATATATTTGATTACAGAGAAATATAATTGTGAGCTTTATTTTTTTTTAGTCAATTGGTGATTAAATTTATGGGAAGTATTCATATATCAGTCGATTATAAAAGATCACTATTCTAGTAATCGATTGAGCAAGATGTGCATTGGGTATTGAAGGCCCTTTTTTATTTCTAGATTGATATATATATATATATAGAGAGAGAGAGAGAGAGAGAGAGAGTGGGTAAGCGTCCCTCTAAGTTGCTTATGTCTACTTGGGACCAGAGATTAGCCTTTTCCAAATTAGAAAAATTAATAAAATTAATATTTACTGTTTTTAGAGAAATTAAAGAAAATAATAATTATTGTTTTCAAAAAAATTAAATAATTTAAATGTTTTTGGAAGAAATAAAGAAATTAATATTTAGTATTTTGTAAAAATTAAAGAAAGTAATATTTGTTATTCTCAGAAAAAAAATTTGAAGAAATTGATATTACCTTTTTGGAAAAAATTAAAGAAATTAATTTATTTTTAGAAGAAATAAAGAAATTAATATTTATTACTTTCGAAAAATAAAGTAATATTTACTATTCTTTGGAACATTTAAAAACATTAATATTTATTGTTTTTGAAATAAATACATAAATAAAATCAATATTTAGTATTCGGGAAAATTAAAGAAAGTAATATTTACTATTCTTGGAAAAAATTAAAGAAATTATATTTATTTTTCTTGGAAAAAATTAAAAAATTATTTTTGAGATATTATGGAGATTTTGCATCAACTTAAAATGAAAATTTGAGATAAAATTAGAGATATTACAATATTATTGATATTTCATATGAATTTAAGAGAAAAGTTAATAGCAGGACTTTTTAATATAATAGGTCAAATATGAAGGACTATTTTATATGTATTTTAAAGGTAAGGGATGAGTTAGTTTAATATGGCAAACTACAGGGAAATATAGTAATTAACCCGAACAAGAAACACTACATTTGATTTCTTCTTCCTCAAGCGCGCTGTATTTCTCCCTCGCCCACTGCAACAATGGTTCTTGAGGTTTGTAAACAATTTTCACCTGTTAAGGCGTATCATTTACTTTTTTTTGGTAGAACAAAAAAATTAAATCCATGCTTACATTATGATTGTTATAATTTCGATTTGCAATTAGGCGACTATGATATGCATCGACAATTCGGAGTGGATGCGAAACGGCGATTACTCTCCCTGTCGTTTCCAAGCTCAAGCTGATGCCGTTAGTCTCCTCTGCGGCGCCAAAACACAGGTAATAATTTCTTATTTGTGTTATTCATGAACAGGTTTTCCTTTTCTTTTCATGTCTCTAATTTTATGTTTAGTTTAGGGTTTTTTTTTTTTTTAACTAGTAATTATTGGATATAATGGCAGTCGAATCCAGAGAATACGGTGGGGATTCTGACAATGGCAGGCAACGGAGTGCGTGTTTTGACCACTCCTACGACTGACCTTGGCAAGATTTTGGCTTGTATGCACGGTATGTTCTATCTGTTTATTTATTTTCAGAGTGGGGATTTGTATCATCATAATGTGAGATTAATATTGTTCGAGTTTGAATCCTACAAGCAAACATTTGGTTCGTTGGTATAGGAATTTGTGGATAGTGGTCACTAATTATTTGCAGAAATGGTGTTGTGAATAAAAAGCTTGATGTTTAATACTGGTGCATATTTTTGGCTTATAAGCCTCTAAACTGAGATGTAGCTCTGTGGGTTCAAACCTCAAAAGGACAGATGATGCACTGCCTCCTAGCAATGCAAGGTATAAGCTGCATTTGTCTGCCTGTTCTAGAGTCAATTCAAGAAGCCTTGTGCATTGGCTGTTGATTGGCATATGTTAGTATCAAGAGGGCTTTTGCTTTTATTTTGGTGAGATTTAGTCATTAATGTGATTGTTTCTGCTAAACTGTAGTATGTGGAAGAGAAACAAAATATCAGAAACATGTAAATATTAACAATTCAATGAAACATGAAAAGCCATAACCAACTCTAGCACAATTATCAATTATGTCAATTTGATGGATCAGTTGTTTGTGTGGTGCAGTTGTTATTGTGAACTCTGCTCATATTGACTAGACGGTACTTTTATTTCTTTAACCTGTACTTGTTTGGTCCTTGAAATTTATGACCTGTATTGGAACTTCTTATAACAAATTAACAATTGTCTAAATATGCACTAGTCCCAGCCTCCTCTTCCTTTCTCTTTCTCTTCTCCGTTATTTGCATTGTCCTTACTGTTTACCCGATCAATTTGACTGGGATTTTGTCACATTTCCCAGTTGTCATATTGTGAGTGTGACTCTCTCTCCAATTTATTTTGTAATTTTTGTGTAGGTGTTGAAATGGGGGGTGAGATGAACATGGCAGCTGCAATCCATGTTGCGCAACTAGCTCTTAAGCATCGCCAAAACAAAAATCAGCAGCAAAGAATAATAGTTTTTGCTGGAAGGTAGCTTTGCTGTTGGTTGAGGATTTGGTGTTTAATTTTTTGGATATTTAAGTTTTTATTTTTGCTGCATATTTTCAGTCCTCTCAAATATGACCAAAGGATGCTAGAGATCATAGGCAAGAAATTGAAAAAGAACAATGTATCTCTCGATATTGTTAATTTTGGTGAAGAAGATGAACAAAAACCTGAGAAGTTGGCTGCCCTTCTTGCTGCTGTCAACAATAATGACAGCAGCCATATTGTTCACATTCCTCCAGGTCCAAATGCCCTATCTGATGTGCTTATCAGGTGTGTTATCTTACTTACCTTATTTATTTATTTTAGTTCAGGATACACTTATAAATTTGCTTTACTGGTGATTGGTTGTTATCAAGAATAATTGGGAATGTCTAATTTGAATTAGATTTGTTCTTATGAGTATGCCTATAAAAGGTGGATGGAGTTGGAAGAGAATTTGAAGGGTATGTGTTGGAATAGAGGTGATATATTTTGTTGTGAGGTTGATCTTGACTGCCTGGAATATTTCCAAGTTTTTCAATATCACTTTTTCACTGAATTGTAAGAGGGTCTATAAAATGAGATTATGAAGTTTTACCCATCAGATAACATATGTTTCAAGACATACAGATATACTTAGGAAAGGTCTTCATTAATAGTATGTTTGGTTACACTAAGAAATGAGAAATGGAAACTCATTCCTAAGATAGACATTTTAGGATTCCAATATTTTTGTTTGGTATATTTCAACAAAAAAGAAAATAGAATTCAAGCATTAACGAAATTTTCATTATTACCCTTATGTATAAAAATCTTATGTTTTACAGGCACATAAATTAATTTAGCCAATGAGATTCCAAGAATAGTGAGACATACTAATTCTTTTGGAATCTCATTCTTAAGTTTTTGAAGTAAAGTAAAGTACCAAAAATGAAAATAAGAGTAGGAATCTTACTCCCATTCCATTTCTTAGTGTATCAAGCATGCTTTAAGTATTGTGGCACTTTATAATGGAGTTCACCTGATAGTACCTTTGTATTACGGTTGACATTTCCAATATGTCAAAATGAGTTCGATGAATTTAGTCTTATCAAATAAAAAGTTAGACTTGAAATTTGACAATAATTTTTTATTCATTTTCAGTATTAGAGAAGAAAAATTGAAGTGAGATTTGAAAGATAATTATCTTCAAATTCTAATAATGTAGCTCATTAATTTTTTCCCCTTGCTAAATAACTCGTTAGTCCTGTAGTTTTTGTTTGTTTTTCTTTAGAAGTGAATCAAAGGTTAAGTTTTATGTGATATTGAGTTAACTAAAAAATGGACTACCATTATTTAAAAAGAAAAAAACCCGGGATCTCAATTTGGTATGGCCTAACCAAAACAATAAGCCCTTGTTAATTTCAGGCCTAGGTGTAGAATTATGAAAAATATAATTTCCATTTTCTCCTCTTTCTAGAATAAAGTTTTATTTCTTTTAAAAGTTCGTAGAACATTAAAACTTTATTTGCTCATTAATTCATGCAACTTAATAAACCCCCATCATTTACAGTATTGCACTGTCCAAGCAATCCATTGTTGACTTCAGCGAGGATCTCATTCTTCGATCAAAGCCACCATCAAGACAACAATTATCTCACTTTTTTAACATCTTTACCCACCACAGCCTCCTATTCTCATTTTTCATCATTACCATATCCATTATGCTGATAATGAAAGGAAAAGACAGCCTGAAGGTTGCATAGAAAATGTTAGATCCCTAGTCTTTTGGGTATGGATGATCCAAATTGCAGGTTGTACTTATACTGGAATGTGAAAATCAGTGTTCCGATTGTCAAAGCCATTATGAGAAGTACACCAGCTCCTAAGAACAAAGGAAAAAGGCGAGCTTATTTTTCTAGTTTAATTTTAAATAACTTATTAAATATTATAATATTATGAGAAATAGAGATAAACAAATTTAAGGAATTTTATTGTTATATGACATGATAAAATTTAAATTTAAACTCAGCAATGATATGATCTTTTATCAATTATATTTTGAGATCAGTAGTGGCATTATATTGTTATTAGTAATAATATGATTTATTTGCATATAATTTGTTTTGATCCAAAAACGTATTCCATGTTCAGTATAAGTGTATTTCATTTGAATTAATCTATCCAAAGTAGTCTACCCCTAGTATACCACGTGCCAAGGTAAGCAGCTTCCACATTCCCATTTTCATTTCACATACCAGAGCTATTCGTTCTCCATGTAACCTTGGACAGTCCAACAAAAAGTTTTGTGGAACAGCAAAGATAGCAATCAAAATTGCAATGTCAATGATTTCAGTAATCTAATAAGCAATTTCAGTCTGATCTCTGCTGGCTCTGACTTTTTTATACATGTCAAATTGTTTAGTAGGCTTAATTGAAATTTAACTCAAGTGATTTTTTGAGTTAAATAGTCATGAGTATTTCAAAGTTAATTGTAGATCTTATCACCTTATGTGTTCTTGTGATAAGCTAATGAATCATGTACAACTAAGAAATGCTTGTTTAATGATGAAATTGCTTGCGTGATATTACTCTCTGGAAAATAAGGATGATTTATCACAGTATTTTGACCTCATTTAAAACATATTTCAAAAGATGGTAATTCTTTATTCCTCTGGCAGTACACCTGTATTCAATGGGGATGGTGGAAGTGACTTTCCTCTCGCAGCGACACCAGAAAGTGGAAATGACTTTGATTTTGGTGTAGATCCTAACATTGATCCTGAGCTTGCTCTTGCCCTTAGAGTTTCGATGGAAGAAGAAAGGGCAAGGCAAGAAGCTGCTGCCAAGAGGGCTGCTGAGGAATCTGCTAGACAAGAAAAGGTGGACTCATCCATTTCACAGGATGCAACTATGGTTGACAATACTGATGACATAGCTACTGAAGCAACTGGGAATAGTTCTTATCCAATGGTTGGTACCATTTAACCTTTATATTGATTTCTGTGTATGTGTTTGCTTGCTATGTCCTTCACATTAATTTTAATATCTGTTTTATTGAATGCATCTTTTAATTGTGTGACTCTGAAAACTTATTTGACTGAGTGATGTCTTGATAGGATGAAGTAAATGCAATGTTACAGCAGGCTATTGCACTGTCAATGCAATCCCCTGGATCTGATGATTCCTCTGCATGTGATGTCAATATGTCAGAAGCAACTCATGAGGATCAGGGGTTGCCTGTTGGTAGGTTTC
Organism: Omphalea diandra; assembly: GCA_949677035.1. Taxonomy (NCBI): domain Eukaryota; kingdom Viridiplantae; phylum Streptophyta; class Magnoliopsida; order Malpighiales; family Euphorbiaceae; genus Omphalea; species Omphalea diandra. The sequence continues at coordinate 6,885 of CATIWR010216559.1, forward strand.
TTCTAATTTATTCATGTCTCTAAGTACTTTATGTTCCTGTTTCCTTTCAGTTTATGGCCTGTGAAAAATCTCTTATATGGAAATGCCTATAGGCATATGTATACATGCTCTCCATGAACACATACTTAGGAATTCAAAGCTCATATTCTAGCTCCAAATCTGCAGGGTGTCTACTGTGATATTACTTATTTATATGTAGTTCCATTCAACTTAAGAGCGATTAAGAAATGAGTATGATTTCAGAGACTAACTGTTATTTAATTGCATGCTATTCAATGTGGATACATCCAGCTGCGTTTCCAGAACCTGTTTTGACATTTTACTCATATATGTTGTAGTGGATTTTCAGTACTTTCTAATCATGCCAAAATTTTTTCCTTTCTCACTGGTGAATGCCAGTCCTAGAACATAGCTGCACACCTGCACCCAAATGCATAACTACATTTGGTTTTGTCTTTTAACGGCTGTTTGATCTCCCGGCCAAATCATGGTGAAATTGATATTTAAATTTTAAAACCCATGCCAAGTAGTATTCCAAACTTGGGAAGACTGACGAATCTTATTCTGGTTTATATACTCATCAGACTTGCATTGGTTGATTACTTTTATCTATTGCTTGCAGCTCTTCAAATGTCCATGCAAGACAATGCAAAAGATTCATCAAGTCAATCAGATATGAGCAAGGCGCTCGAGGATCAGTCCTTTGTGTCATCTGTCCTTGCATCAGTATGTATTTTTGAACTTGTGCTGTTTAACTTCATGAAAATGCAAGACATGTTAATGTCCTTTCATGTTTATCTCTCACAGCTTCCTGGAGTTGACCCCAATGATCCTGCAGTGAAAGATCTGCTTGTTTCTTTACGAGACCAATCTGAGGTGATTCTATGAACTAGAGTATAATCTGCATAGTTGATTGAGTTGAGTTGTGTTTGTATTTCATCAAATGCCCATATAAATTTAATAATTTACTGATTATTTTCTTCTCCAATTCACAGCAGTCTGAACAAAAGAAGAATGAAGACAAGCCACCAAATGATGAGGATAAGTGAGGTTATTCACGGCATTGCTTTTGAATGTTCATGGCAAAGGCTTATGACTAGGATGGTTCCTTAGCTGTGTTGCGCTGAGCAAGACTTCATCCTGACAATCTGATCCTAAAATAGTTAGAAATGGCACATTGGCGGAATACCTGTTCGATATATTATGCCTTAAATTTCACTGCTGTTCATTTTCCTGTTGTCTTCTGCTTCCTAATACATTTATGGAATGGAAATATGAAACAACTTGCCCTGCCAAAAATGGAATTTAGGCTTAATATTGGAAAGAATTAAAACAGATCAATGTTACGTCTATAAATATTATACATCCAGGGTCTAGATCTATTGAGAATTTGGGAACAGTTTGAGAAAATTGCAGTATTTACCGATGGAAGGGCGACAGCATGTGCTATAAAGATGGGTATGGTATTATTGTCTTTGCCACTTCATTGCACTGCTTCTGTTGTTGATTGGACAAAATGTTATACATGATGGGTGTAATAGTACTATTGCCTTCGCCATTTGATTACATGCTTCTGGTGTTGATTGGACAAAATATTATCCGAGTGAAACGTGTACGCCCATAAACAATTAGACAAACAAAAGAAATCTGCACTTTGATGCACCTCAATAAATATTGATGACCGAATCCAGTGGCAGAAGTCACAGGCCATTCCCCTTTTTCTCTCTCCATAATTTGTTCAAATATGATCAACAAGTGATGGTTTTTTTGTATGCTGGGGCGGACATCTGTCGTTAGTGAAATTGGAATAATGATCTTATTTCATTTGAAAAGCTTTCTTATCAATCACATAATATATGCAAGTCACAAGGACCAGGCGTAGCATTAGTCTCATGGGACTCTTGCCTGCTGTCCAAAAAATGCACTGCTAGTAAACTAGTCTTGGGCCATGATGTTTTTCAGGAAGATCGAATCAAAACAAGGCATGGCCTCATGGGTACTATTAGTTGTGGGCCTGAAAATAGTGTTCCGATTTCAACAAGCACAGGGCCACCACCTAGGGCTGAGCATTCAGTCGGTTCGGTTCAAACCGAATCGAAATTATAAAAACCGAATAGACCGAATTTAATAAAAATTCAAATTGAATCAAACTGAAATTTAAGATAAATCGAAGTAAATTGAACCGAAAAAATCAGTTTAATTCGGTTCAGTTTTCAGTTTTGGGCTCAATGGGCTGTTGGGCTTTTTTATTTTATATAAAATAATTTATTTTTAGTTTTTTAAACTCAAATTAAACGAAAAATTAAAAAATCCCACAAATTCAGTTTATTCGGTCTATTCGGTTTTCTCAATTTTAAACCGAACTGAAATTAAAAACTGAATTTTCCTATTTTTCTAAATTGAACCGAACCAAATTTACTTTAAAACCAAACCGAATATATCGAATTCACTCGATTCGATTTAATTTTTCAGTTTTGGTTCGGTTTTGCTCACCCCTACCACCACCAACGTTATGGCGTGTCCCCTGTTGACGTCCATTTCTCGCAGTTGTCATGGATTTTAGTGTTTATATTTATCTTTGGATAAATATATGCAACATTTTTTATGGAATTATATGTTGGGATGTTTGCTCATATGGTCATAGCATCGACCATACTTTACTAGACAAACTTGTGGAAAAACTCAAGCCTGGGGAAATGAAATCTTGAACTTACATACACTAAAAAAACTTAAAATAATAGCAAGAGGAGGGCTAATTGGATTACATTAATTTAAATTAAAATCCTCGTAAAGAGAAACGTGGTAATTAATGTATTGTAAAATGACTATACTGACCTTTTATTTTTCAATTTAAATGCATGTCACTTTTATGTGAAGACAAACAATCGTAGAATATTCTATAAAATCACATTTATTGATTTGATTTAGATCAATTTAATTCAAAAGGCATTTTTGATAATAGTAATACTAATCATAATAAGTGAAAAAGAACAGATCAACTGTAATTGATGGGTGTGTGACTGTGTGCAGTGCTTCATTTGCACCAAGAAAGTTAGGGTTTTGACAATGTTCTCTTCTCTTCTATTTTTCTTTGGCCTTTTTTACTGCTTTGCTTTTACGCCAAGGCTAAACTGAGGGACACAAAGAAAGATAAAGGAAGATGTGGGAGTGCGATCCGAGATGGGACCACCATATTATCTTACATTAACTCCTACCTACAGTAAATAATATTGAATTGATAATCTATTTAAATGATAGTTTTAGCTAGTTTGGACTTAAATTTATAAAATAATGCATCATTGAAAAAGTTTTGAAGACTCACTTAATATACAATTTAATAACTTTTTGATACATTACTATGTAATAATATAATTGTTATATTTTCTTTAGATGTGACAAAAAAAATTGGATCAGCTGGGACGAAAGAGTTCAAATCGAGTCAATTTAAGATTATATTCTTTTTTTAATAGATTTAGTTGGATCATTTCAGGTTGTTGATTGAGTATAAATATCAGATTAAGATTTAAAAAGAATTTCAAGTCATTTCTAGATTTTCAGAACGGATTATTCATAAAATTGTTTTTTTAAAAAATATATTATTTTAAATTTTAAATAAATTTAAATTGAGTCAAACAAGTTGGAGAATTTTGAGTTAACTTGAGATCAGGTCGTGTTAATTTCGGATTAAATCATTTCAAATTTCTTTCGATTGTAGACTGAATTATTTTTTAGATCAAGTTAGAAATTAACACATCTAATTTTCTTAAATTATGAGTTTAAAGTTACCTATTTTTTATCATTAAAATTATTGTCAAATTCAATCAACTCTTTGATTTTTCATAACATGATAAGATGATTTAATTGTATTATTCTCGCATTATGAAAAGAAATTATTTAATATTATTACTCTCTTGAATATTTCTTTTCGTGAAACGAGTTATACAATGGAACTATCATATTCAACTTTATATTTTGATTAATTCTCATAATAATGTTTTTAGAATCAATTAATAAATACATTAATAAACTTTATTTGATTAAAGAAATACATAGATCTAACAAAAATATATATATACATGAAATGTACTTATTTCTATAAATCAATAATTTATTAGTTAATTAACACTTAATTTAATTAATAATTTCTTGATCTCAGGAATATTAATTTATAGAAGTTATAATTATATCTTGAATATAGTCTAAGTTTGTGAATAATGCATCTTGTTTATCGTAAAGATGTGATTGCTTTATTTTATATGTATTATCACATGACCAAAATAATTAAGCTATCAAGGTAGTTGCTCATAATTAAATAATAGTAACTTAATAAATGGAATTAGAGAATAATTTTTTAGGAAATTAATATATATATATATATATATATATATATATATATATATATAAAAGATAGTTTTCAATAGTTACGTTTTCATTGATGATTACTATTTTTATAACTGAATAATAAATGTTTATGGTTTTCAGTGTAAACATTAATTGTAAGTCATAATAATTAGAACTGTTAGATTTTTAATCTAAAAATTAAAAATACAGTAATCATAGATGAGTAAAATTGTAATAACCATTAAAATATTATCCACACCCACATACACGTTTAAGTTTAAAATATAAAATTTGAAGTCATATAATATCTTTAATATAAATATATTATCTTATAATTTATGTATATAAATATGATATGTTATATATATATACATATGTTTCGGTTATTCGATTAAATTAGATTCAATATGGTTTAAGTTTTAGCCAATTTTCAAATATTTTTATTATCTTTTTTAATTTGGTTTCATTTATCCACAATTTGTACTCACCCCTACTCTTTATCATTTATTAGAGAAAAGAAAAATTATGAGAATGAAAAAATAGAGAAGTTTATTCCATAAACCTATCTATTAGTTTTTAAACTGGAAAATATATACAACTGAGTGACATCCTTTTAGATAGGATATATTAGAAAATTTAAATTTAAATATAGTTATTCTATATAATTGTCTCATATATATCGAAAAATTAAAATTTAAAATAAATATTATGTAGACAAATTTATTTTCATGCATATGTCAAGTATCATAATCAAATCAATTATATATTTATATATAATTATTTTAGTAGCAATGAATTCATGCATTGTACAATATGATTATAATAATAAATTTAAATAATTTAATATTTGATTTTGTTAAATAATTAATTAATTAATTATATAAATAATTAAAATTTAAGATATAAGTAATAATTAAATTTATTATTGTTTTTATATATATTATTATTTTATAAAAGTTATTGTCAAGTAAATAAATAAAATAATAGTTAAATTAATATAATAAATTTTAATAATAATATAATTTTTTTGATAAAATAAGAAAATTCATATTTTTATATTTTCCTATATTGTTAAACTTTCTAAATTATTTATGTATAAAAAACTTTATATGTTAGTTAAACTTTCTATATTTTTTTTTTTACTAATCGAGAAAGTTAAATGCTTAATTATTTGCTTATTTGTAGCATGACCAAAATTAATTATATATAATGATTTAAGACCTTATTGACATTAAGGGATTCTAAAACAATAGATTTTGTCAAAATCAATGAATTTATAATCCATGATATGAATTAATAATTTGAAAGATTTCATAGTTTGAATTAAATTTAAAGTCAATGGATTAATGCTTCAATTTTTTTTGCTCCCATATTTGTAAGTAATTTTCAATTTTCTCTGTGATAGTGTGAAAACCGTTGAATCAAAATTATGCATATATGAAATATCTATTTATTAAAGTACTATAAAAATAGATAAAAATTTATATTGGTTGTATAATACTTTTTTATACACGCATCTAATAATATATTGACATTTAAAATAACCACCATAAATGTCTAAAGAAATTACCATAATAATTTTTTTTAATATAAAGATAGTCATACGTTCATTTAATGCAGGTATTGTTATCCTATCAATTACATATATACATCTAATGTAAATAAATTCTCAAAAAAAATATAAAGTTGCAACTATAAATGAAATAAGCGTATAATTCTTTTTAGAACAAATAAGCAAAAACATGTGTATATGTTACAGTGAATGAAATCATTTTCAATTTATAAAAAGCATGCATATAAGTACTCGTTTAATCAACAATTTACCTGATATCATAAATATATATATATATATATATATATTTAGATTGCCAAATGCATTATTCAAATAATCAAGTAAATATTTATTTATGCAATAGCACATCAACTATAAAATATAATTATAATTTATAGATAAAAAATATGTAGATTTTATTTTTTTTGGTTATATTGAAAGACAAATTTGGTATATTAGAATATTAATCGGGATAAATTTATAATAATAAAATGTTAATAATCATTTTATAAAAATAATGATGAATTTTGAAATTTCTTAATTGATGGGATTTTAAAACCCTCCAAATAAAAAATTTTGGAAAATAATTCACAGATTTTGACTTTTTTTTTTATTTTCCTTTGCCAAAAGAAGGGCCTATCCTAAATTCATAGATTTAGTAAAATCATTCATCCAAAATCTCTCAATCCAAACATTAGTTAAGCCTATTATAAATAATTTGATTTCTCTTCATTTATTTCCTCTGTTTTTCAATTTAATTTAAAAGCCAATATCACCATCTTAAGAATTTAAATTTTTCAAAAAAATATAAAATTTTTACACAAATCAAATACTTCGAACATTCTCAAATTACTTTTTTCATGAGAATCGAATAAATGCATAATGTGGTTGACAATCGTAATTTAATTTTTTATTTAGTATTTTATATTTTTTTAGGTTGGATGATAATCAATATTTCTAAATTTATTATGAATAATTTTAGTGATTTTTCTTTTATTCAAATCAAAGAAATAAATTCAGTATGATTCACAAAAAACTTACTCATAATATTGCTCAACTACCATAAAAAAAAATGCAAATTAAAAATAAATATGAATATTGTCAAGTCATAGTTCTGTTCAAGTGGAAGTTTTAGAAAAAAAAAAAAAAAAATCTTAATGGCTGTCCTCAATCAAGGGCCTATTCTTCTTTTTTTCAAAAAAAAAAAAAAAAAAAAAAAGAACCTTTTTTGTCTCTTTTTATCTGAAGCTTTTATAATTGCGCCAAAACCGGCGTAAAAGAACAAGAAAGGCAAAGGAACCCAGAAAATCATTTGAGTGCACCCGAAATCATTTTACAAGGGAATCAACGCTTGGATAAACCTGAAAACTCACCTTTAATTGCTCAAGATTATTGCAGGAACTGCATTTTAATTTTATAAACACTTTATTTTAGTCGTGATTTTGTATTATTATATTAGGTCAAAAATCTCTTCAATACGATCTCAAATAAGCAAATTTTATGCTAATTTTAAAATTATCAAATATTGCTAATTCGTAATCGGCATATTGTTTACTAGAAAATAAAGTATCAAGGTCTAAAAGTTACTTTATTTATGATTTTTACACGCTAATCTCTAGATCTTGATACTTTGTTCCAATGGCTATATTCGCCAAGTATATTTATTTGAACTAGTCGGGAACCACAGACTGTATTTTTATTTATATTTTAAATAAATATTTAATTAAAATTTTAATATATTAGTAAATTATTTTGTGATTACTAAAAAAATATTTTTAATAAAAAGAAAATAGATAATATAACTATAAAAATATGTTATTTAATTACTTTTTAATAATAGAATAATGAATACATTTAAAGTGTTTAAAAAGAAGAAAGCGTAAATTATTAATAAAATGCTTGCAATATATGAATATAAATTTTAAAAATAATAAATATTAAATTAAAGTAAATATATTTAAATTTACAATATTAAATGGTAGTAAATATACCATAATTAATATTAGTGATATGCACAATTTAAAGCATTATTAAAAAGAACCATTTCGGATTCTATATTATGGAGATGCACCTGCTTACTTACCGATGTTAATTCTTGAAACTGTTCATTATGTGTAGCAACGAGAAACGACCTCATGAACTCTCCCTTAAATAGAAATTTGATCAATAGTGTGATATATAGGTAGCACACTTGTCATTTGTCCATTAATCCAACTCTTATCTTTACTCATTTCCTTAGGAAATGAGTGTAAATAAATTAATTTTATTTAGGAGTACAATTTTAATGGAAATATGGTTAATATTATTGTTTCATTTAGCTTCTTATTATTTTTCTACAACTCCCAACAACATAAGGGTAATAATATTTCATTATTTTTCATTCAATTCCATTACTTTACTCTTATAAACCTTCTTCCCATCACTTTCAATACTCTCATGCAAAGTCTTAGTTCAAGTAGTAAGACAATTTGTACATTTTACAGTATAAAAAATAGTTATTTTCTTCTCTCATTTGATTTAAAGACACATTTTTAAAAAAAAAAATTAACTTCAGAGAAAAGGTACAAATTAGAAAATTACTTCTGAAAAATTTAGATAATTTATTATTTTATTTACATATTTTTTGAGAAAATATATTAAAAATATATTTAATTCATTTACCAATTTTTTTAAAAAATACCATTGACCTAAAGTTTGAGCTAAAGCTTGGATTGTACAAGGTTTTAAATAACAAAATGCTAAGAAATTCTAATATTCTCTTTTAAGTGTTCTAATGTTTGATTTAGAGATTGAATGTGAGAGAAAGAGTAGCCAAAAATAATGGAAGTGTTTCACTAATTAAAAAATCTCCAGAATAAACTAAAAATAAAATTAACTAAATATTAATAGAATATAAGGTTAGTGTAGCTAGCCACAAGAAATCGAAATAGAGGCTAGATATATAGACGGTAAATGATCACCAATCTATGGTTAGATATATAGACCTCAAAGTTCGTCAATCTAGAGCTAGATATATAGGTTCTGAAAATCACTAATCTAAAGAATATGAAGATATCAAAGGATCATCAATTCAAAAGGATATATAGGTTAAGAAACTGTCAATCTATAAAAGAAAAAATTAAAAGAGAATGAAAGGGACAAATTAAAAAAGAGCCATGTGTCTATCTGCGGAAATATCCCTCTAAATTATAAATAAAGGCCTTTATATGGTCATACGCCTAACCTTACTTACCAAATAAGTAAATAAAATTATAATCTAGTTAGGAAATAAAACTATATTCTAATTAGGAACTATAGTGCAAATAGACTAACTAAATAGGAAAACAATATCCCTTTAGTTAGAAATTTTATTTTTCGGATGTAAACAACAAGACAAGAGATGAAAAAGAAAAGAAAATAAAAGCTTAGCAAGACATAGAAATTCAATGATGCAAGTGAAGTTTGAAGATAAGAGTTGAAGATGAAAGGTCTAATTATTTTTTTTTTTTAAAGAAAGAGAAGTCTTTGAAATTAGAGAGAAGATAGACCGAATGATGAATAAGGATACATAACTATAGAAGGGTGCAATTTGAATTGATGTATAGAATTATTATGAAAAGAGTTAAAAGAAATATAATATATAGTTAAAAAGATCTAGAAGTCTAATTTCTAAATACTCAAACGCTGCATAAATGTAATGTGTCTAAAGAAAGTTATATACAATTAAGTAAAAAGGTTTTGAATATCATGTAGATAGGTTAACTTAGAAATAACCTTTAGAATAATTTATAAAGAATCCAATCGAATGCTACGTATTTGAAGAAAACTTATTAAGTCTAATTTTCACAAAATCAAGTAGTTTGCAAATTGAAGTTTTTTAGAAAGAATTATGACAATTGTTAATAAGAGATGCATGTGTAGAAGACGTCAGCCGTCAGCCACGAGCGTGTAGCATTGCCATGCTTGTGTTGAATCCCACATATCGATGTTGAATTTGGAAGATTTTTAGATTGTTTTATCACTTATATGTCAGATATGCTTATATCAAATTTGAACAAGGTCATGCAACCTTATGGTGACTAGTTTTTACTCAGTAATAGCTAGTTTAGGTCTTAAATTGTTCCAAACAATCTTAGGTTGAGATATTGATACATATGATCCTAATATAAATTTGAATGATGATGAACAATTCTCAAGCGATAAAATAAATGTGATTAAGTTGTAAAGTGTGTTTTGGGCTATTTGGTTACGGAGTCTTATTATGTACTAAGGTTGAAAGCTAAGTTCTGTCCTCGAGTATTAACTTGTATACTTATTCAATGAGAAACATTATTCTTATACCTATAAGGAGAAACTATTTTAAAGGGTAGATTCTAGGTTCATAAGGATAATTGTAAACTATAATTAAAAGAGGATTAGTATTGAGCCTACAAAAGTACTGACTAGGAGTTTGTATTATCGATCCTGCAAGAAACATGTGCAGGAAATTAGTGTTAAACTTACAAAACAACCATTTAAAATATTGAAAATTTCAAAATACTTGAAGAGTAGATGCAAAATAGGGTTAAATATGTTGACCTTTTTAGATTTTATCCTACTGTACTATTTAGTCCCTCATTTTTAAAAATTATATTAAAATATTCTTACATTTAGCCTCTGTTATATTAGAATTGACATCTGTTAGTTTTAATGAGTTTTTTCGCTAGTTAAATTTGCAAAAGTCAAAATTAACTAAATATTTTATCTAAAAACTAAAAATACCCTTATGAGGAATTATCTAATCAATGATCAAATTGACTTTTTCATTCAAAGACAAAAAAAAATAAATTATCAAGCCTAATAAACACTAACCCTTCATCATCATCATCCTCATATCCAGCCAACCTCACCCCATCTCACAACCCTTCATCATCATCATCCTCATCTTTAACCATCCTCATCTTTTTCCCTGCCCTGCACACAGTGCTCTAAGCCTTGCAGGCATGGATTCGATCTCAATCTACTATTGTTGAGCATGTTTCTAGCATCAGATTCTTGGATTTGAAATGATATAGAAAAATGGATTGGAGTCTCTTATACTTATTAGTCCAGTGATCTTAGGTTTTGGGTCAAGGCAAAGAATAATAAATAATTCAAAGATTGTTCTTTTGCATTTTATTGACATTTAGTCTTGTGTTCGAAGGGGGGGAGTCAGTTATGGGTTGAATGTCGAGCACCATTCTTGTTCATGATAGAAATCATGAACGGCCTCAATTGGATTCATTTCCATGGTTTTCCTTCTCATTACCCTTTCTTGTATTTGTATGTTTTAGTGTGAAATCGTAGATTCAAGATTGGGTTTGAATTTTTGAATCTATGATTAGGGATTCGAGATTAGGAGATTTGGGTTTATTTTTATTTTTATTTTTATTAATTTCAAATTTTTGGATTTGGATGGGTTTTGGATGGAATTGACAGTGACAGACTTCAAATCAAATTTGTCTTGTTGTGTTCTAAGGCAATCGATCTCTTTTGATTTCAATATTTGATTGTTTGGTTTAATCGATATTTGATCGTCTCTTCAAATGATTATTGGGTATTGTTTGAATTTTCTATTATTGTTTATGGCTTAATTTCTTTTATTATTTCTCTTCCGATTTTTGTTATTGTTTACAATTTTGTTTTTGTGAATTTTATGTGGATTTGTTATATATGATTGTTGGGTTTGGATTGTTGTTTGAAAATTGAAGAGTTTAATCCTAAACTCAAATTGTTTGAGGTTTGAAATGTGTTGTTTCTAAATTATCGGTAGAAACTGAAAATTCAAATGAAATTAAAGAGTAATATGGACATTTCATATGATTTTAACAGAAATTGTAATAGAGTATAACATAAGTAAACTGTAAGGATATTTTAGTATAATTTTAAAAAATTGAGGACTAAATAGTATAATAGATTAAAACTCAAGGGATTAGTGTATTCAACCCATGTAAATAAGATTGTGTCAATCTACTAAATAATCTTTGTATTTTTCTTTTCTTTTCTCCTTCACCTTTTTCTTATATGTGCAATTTAGAGTTTATTTAAGAATAAATGATTAAAATATTTCATTAATTAGATAAATAGTATAAAATAGATATGCAAGACCCTATATAGTTATATATTTTTGTAACAAGTTTTAAGATAAATCATATATATGATTTCAAATAAATAACTTGAGTTATAGGAATAGATATATTGATAAAACATTTGATTGGGTCAATCAACAATAAATATGTTCAGTGAGATATAATTTTTTTATCATTGTTTGACTTTTTGATCTTTTTATGCATCCAATATGATGTTCATAAACTATAGTCCACTTCAGTATATATTTGGATAACTTCTTATAACACCAATCAAATAATAAAATAGCAAATTCAAAAATAAAAATACCAAGACATTTATGTTCAAAGAACACAATAATAAAATACATGAATCTATAATAATACAAAGACATAAAACCTCGCAACTGAAAAATAAAAATAAATTCAATAAAATAATAGATTTGAATATTATTTAAAAAATGATAAATACGTTGTAACATCTCTATCCACATTCATTGGCATTATCACATGAACATATTCATTGCATAAATGTTATGAAATCCCACATGAACATATGCATTAGATAAATGATCATTTAGTCATGCGATTTGTAGAAGCATGACAATGATATTTGTACAGTTATATTTGGGACACTTGAACATATATGTAGTGTTTGTATAGGTATATGGAAAATTGTCTTATGTTTTATGTGCATGTTATAGCATCATAAATAATGGTGTTATAGAACTTATTTAAGATTATAAGGAGCATATAGGGATTGAGAGATGGATGGAGGTGCTTAAGGAGTGAAGAAGAGGGACTAAAAGAGAAAAATTGAACTTCCAA
>CATIWR010216564.1:0-29222 GCA_949677035.1 Omphalea diandra
AAAAACCTCTCACAAGTGTTTTGGATAGACTCACACTTCAACCTCTTACAAGAGTTTTAAAATTTAGGCTAACTTTCAACCTACTTACAAAGGTATTTATTGCTCACACCAAATAATAAACAACATATAAAAAAGAGTAAAAGAATGAGTAGCAAATTGGTAAGAGTTTGCTTACAATTAATTGAATTTTTTTGCATTTACATCAGTTTGGTGGAGTATTTATAGTCCATATCCACCAAAGAGATGTTACTCAAAAATTATCCCAAAATCTCCAAGTTGTGCTAGGTAGATTTTGCATTAAATGCTTGTCAGGCGGAAGTCGCGGTCATTACTCGCATTTCACTATCGCGAATTTCCAATTTTCACTGAAAAGCCGAAAATCGCAACAGAGAATCCTGTTCTATGTTTAATGGCTAGTCCATGTGTCCTTCACTAATTGGTTATCCAAGAAATATAGTCGTTGTGTACAACCTACTTAAAAGTGGCGGTTGTAAGTTAGCTTTGTCTTAAGCGCAATTGAGACTGCGAATTCTTCTATTTGGAGAGGAAACTATAACTTCTCGAGTCGCGGTGGTGACCAATTCTTCACCCTTACGATTTTTGATTTCCAACGGTTGCCTTGGACACTTGGCGTGTAGTGGCTGTGGCTTTGGTTCCCTCCTTTGTTACTATGAAATTTGTGGTCGCAATCTCGGACGCGAATGCCACCGTGAATTTCTCTATGAATCAACTAATGCTCCTTCGGCTGAGTCACGACTACGAATTCCTCTGGCCTAGCTCGATCCATCCTAATAGGAATGTCGCGGTCGCGATTTAGGGATACAGACCGTGATTTTGGATGTTCTTCTAAAAGATGGAGATTTTGACTTCCAGCCAACTTCTAATGAAAATAAATCTTATAATATGCAAAATAACACTTAATCAAAGCATTGGAATTGATCAATCTCCATTGTCAAGATAAAAAAAACTTATGATATAGGTTTAACCAACCTAGTCCAACAATGTTCAAGATTATACATAACAAACCTTTATCCTTTATATATTTCAATTTAAGTTGCCAAAATAAAAAATGGGGAGATTGTTAGACTGGGTTGGTCAAACCTAGGTCAAAGCTCTATTTTGATGTTGATAATATAGATTAAAAGGTTTTAACATCATTTCAAAGTGTTGACAATTCATAAATTAAGTTAGGGACACATTGGAAGTAGAATGGAAGCGATTGGAAGCAAATTGCTCAAAGTGCCTTAGTCATACTGCAATCTTTAAATGATCAAAGAGGGACTTCAAATAGCCAACCAAGCTAAGCCATGTATCAAAGAGTCATTTGAGGTTCAAAATTTGAGATAATGACCTTTTGGTAGTGATCATGATCTACCTAAATCTTGGAACACCAAAACTCCAGTTTGATTCACAGTAGAAGTAATGGTCAACCTTCCAAAATCACGATAGTGACTTTTGATAACCGTTAGAGGGTACCAATGGCTAGTTTTTTAAAGAATCAATGTTAGAACGTCATGTGTCACTAACTGTTAGACTTATTTAAAGATCTCAACCATGATTGAGCAAAGTCTAGAGAAAAATGCAAATCACGATCTTAACATTCAGTCTTTATCGCAATCTCAGTTTGACAAGCATTAAATGTAGGATTTTGACACAAGCTTTGGAGATTGGAGATAGTTTCATTTGTAACAACTAATTGGTGGTTGAAACCTATAAATACTCCACCAAATAGTTTTGAATCCAAGAGGATAACATTTAATAGTGGCCAGAGTCTTACAATTTGATTTCTTAACACCTTAACTCATTTATTCTTTGTACTTTGGGTTTGTTGAAGGTTAAGTGTTAGCCTTAAACACTTGGGATTAGGTTTTAAAGTGAGCCTAAGTGACAAAACTCTTATTTAAGGTTATGTGTGAGCCATAAACACAATTGTAATTGGGTTTAGTGTGAGCCTAAACACTAAGTTAGGTGTGAGCTTATAAAACACCATTGAGAATTAGTGGAATACCTCATTAGAGAATTGGAGAGTGGGCGTAGGGTTAGTTAATATTCGAACCACTATAACTTGCTTGTATTCATTCTTCTCCTACTCTTTCTCTTACTTTTAAATTCCTTAACACCTTCCAAAAGTTTCAAATTTCTCACCAATTCAACTCCTTTTTCGGTACACAAGGGCCAACAAGCATGAAGGAAAAACTATAACCTATTAGTCAACACTTTTGCTATAATCTTATGAAGAATGTTACATAAAGAAATAGGTCAAAGGTCCTTTATTGAGTCAGGCTAATCTTTCTTGGGGATTAAAATGATCAGGGTATAACTCAACTAATTAGGAAAAACACCATTCTCCAACCAACTATAGTATGTTGTAAAGAGATCTATTCCTATCACAAGCTATAAACGGGGTTAAGCCCGTCTAGGGTTAGGGTTAAACCCGTCCTGACTAGGGGATTTGTTTGGATGCATTTGGAACACAACTCTATTAAACTCTTCTATATAAAAAGGGGGCTAGAAGTATTTCGTTATCTACATCACAAATCTTACGGTAAATATAATCAATATTAGGCACAATATCAACTCTCTCCATCGTAGATAAAGAAGCAAAAACACTATAAAACAACATTCTATAAGTCATTCTGCTCTCCAACCCGACTCCCATCATCCCTCCACAATTTACAAATACGATTTTGGCTTTTCCGTGAAGAAGTCAAAGCGTGCAAGTATCTGCTATTTCTATCACCCCCTTGTAACTAAAATTTTTTTTGTCCTTTGTTTCCAATGTGTCTCCTCCTAAGCCATAAAGAATTCAAATTATATCGAAATAATTGAACCTCATTACCTAAATCCATAGTAGCCAACCCCATGGTACCAGCCAAATTTGATTTAGCCTTAACAATCTTATCACGAAACCGCCTGCGACTAGAACAGCCCCACTGGTTCATAACATAAGTACAACACTGAATTTTTTGGTAAAAAATCAGACTCAACTTGCTGCTCCCAATGCTATCGAACATCACAGAGGTCAACTTTCTTAAACCATAATTTCTCAAATTTGAACTTCTAACCCTTCATAGTCCGAACGCGAGACTCGATGTGTAATTCTAGTAGGTGATCAGAAACTGGAGATAATAAACAAGAGAGTTGGGCATCAGGAAAAGACTCAAGCCAGTAATCATTAACAAGACATCAATCAATTCATTCTTCCATATCCTCAGTCCCATGTCCCCTCCCTCAAGTGTACCTTTACCCATGATGTTGGAGATCAACTAAACCGCACTCTGAAACCGCATCCCTAGACCCATGCAGCAACCATTCTGAATGCGGGTTAGAGCCATTTTTATCTTCCTAGTTTAGCATAATATTGAAATCTCCAATCAAGCACCGAGGTAAAGAACTGTTATCCCTCAACTCTCTAATCAAATTCCAGGAGAGAGGTCGCCTACTTCTATCAAGCTAACCATAAAAGCCAGTACACCTCCATGGGCGAGAATCCTCCTCCACAGTACAACAATCAATATTAAAATGGAAAAAAACTGAGAAATAGGAACAGAAATTCTAGAATGCAAAGAAAAGCAAGACCACCATTCTTACCTTCTCTATCGACACGAAACAACTATGATAACCCAAACTACATTTTATTTCATCAATTTTATTGGAATGAATAAGTGTTTAAATAATAAAAAAAAAAAATCAGGCCTACAAGATTTGACTAAATCCTTAAGAGCTAATACTGCCCGTGGGTTGCCACGCCCACATCAAGTCCAACTAATGCCAATTATTTCTTTGGATGGGGCCCTGTAGAAAGCCGGACTGATAAAAGATATTCCTTGGCATCAGCCCAAATAAGCTTGTTGGCACCATCCCTAGGGATAGAATTTGAAGCACCAGTAGAGTCAACAACAGCAACATTAATCTAGTCCAAGACCAGCCCAACCCATTTTCTTTTCCATTCTTCCAACAATTCCATTTTGTTATCCTCATCAGATTGGAATCTCCATTGGGCCCAGCCCATCAGGCGAAGGGTTACCTATAGTAACCACCCCGATATTTTGAATTTGCATTATTACCTTGTGCCTGCCACTTTCCATAATGCTATGATTTCCATAAATCTCGTGTTTTGAATTCGAGATATGCTGTTTAGTCTTCACCAAATCTGCCTCAACCACCTTCTTACCAAAAAATGAACCTCCATTTCCCTCCCTACTGTCCCTCAACCATTGATCACCTCCATAACCCGATCCATTCTTTCTTGGTGCCTTTAACCAAGGACCCCACTCGTTCTTCAAGGAACTTGAGGCATTTGATGTATGCAAGGGACAGAAGCTCTCTGTATGCCTAACAAACTATAAATAACAGAAATAATTCACCTTTTCGCACTTAAATTGGACCACACTTCAGCTCCCTTTACTAGTCTTGATCATCTTCCACCATTTCAGAGGAATTTGAACGTCAATACGAACTTTGATTCGCGTATAATTATGCTAATAATTTCCATTGTTGCCCGCATCATCCTCAACAAATTCCCTAATGAAGTTTCCCAACTGCTTCATCACTGCCAGTGACATGTACCCCACTGGCAAATCATACACCTGAATCCAAACCAACATGTGGAAAAGTGGTGCCAAAGAAGGAACCTGTCCCTGCTGCAAATGATGAAGCAGTAACAGATGGTTATCAAATGACCAAGGGCCACCATCAATCACCCGTTTCACATCAAAGACATGATAGAACTAGAATAAGTATAGCTGATCTGAGATTTCTTTAACACAGATGCCCTTTACTGGCTGCCACACACTCGTTAACCAATGCCACATGACGTTAAAGTTGATAGCGATCAGTTGCAAGCTTTCTAACCAAACAGAACTCATTGAGACCCTGCTATCCATCATCTCCACCTCCCTCAAAAAACAACTCCTCTTCCACAGCACCAGTCAGAGGCAAAGTAGTATAACCCTCCTCCATCATAGGGAACAGAAAAGAAAAGCAAAGAAATACTCCCACAGGCGGAGAGAAAAACCAAATCTCTCGCAGAAACAAGGAGAGAACAAAAGAATAGAGGCCTTTTATCAAATTCGATTAATTAGAAAAAGCGAACTTATCTTGTTGTTAATGCATATATTCTTGACAAAGTCGTGGAACTTTCATAAATATCAAGTCAACACACTTCTCTATCATTCTTTCCAGTATCACTAATGGTAATATAGTTTTAGGTATGGATGAAGGTGCAAGATAATTGAAATGTGATACTGATAAGAGATATACCTTTTTAACATTTTTGAGACGCTGAATGTGTCTAGAATCATTAAAGAATTTATTTGTAATGAAGTGATTGTTTGATGAGTGAAACAGATGCCAAATTAATTTAGAATTTTGCTTCCTTTTTCCCAGTATCATGAACAGTATCTGTAAATATTAGCTTTTTCCTTTAATTTCATTTATCTATATTATGTTGTAACTTTTCTTTACAAAAATGGTTCCTGTAATGTTTGCTTTTATACTAATACCAAGAAAACGGTTAAATTTTTTTTGATATATGTGGGAAATAAAATTAATCTATCAGACATATATTTCTTTATGACTTCATTTTATTAATTTATGTTTTTAGTCTTGAGTAAAATTTGATTGTTCATTATAACTATCCGATCTTTTATTGCGGAAGCTAATATATCAATTTGAAACTAAAACTATTTGATTTTTGCTTAAAAGTGTATTATAAATGGGTGAAAAAAGAAAATTTGATACAAAATGTAAGGGTATTAAAAGTAGTTTACATGAATTAAATAGAAAATTAATTAAAAAATGATTTATTCAAGCGGAATCAAACTATAAAAACATTTTAGTATAATATTTGAATGTGAAGGACTAATCAGTGTAATATGGTAAAATTCAGAAAAGTTAAAGTATTTAATCCAAAAAGATATATATCAAAGCATAAATAAAAAATTTTGTTCCAACCCATCTGTCTAAAAAAAAAATAAAAAAATAATATCAACCTGATTCTAAAAATCAAAAAGGAAATTGAAATAATTTGAAAATTGTTAGATTAAATTTTATTCAACCTTGATTTAATTTGAGTCAAATTAAAATCATTTGATTCTAATTCAATCTAACTTAATTTAGATTTGATTTAATTTAAATTATTTAAACTTTATTTAAAAAATTAAAATAATATTTTTATATAAAAATTTAAAATTATAAAAAACACTTAATTTAAAATCTAAAAATGACTTGAATTTTTTATAATTTAATCAAATAACTTAATCCATATAAAAAAAGAAGACATGATTTAATATTAAACTAATTCAGAAATAGGCACCTCTACTCATTAGGCCTATGCGTGACTAAAACTAAACCAAATACATACTCCAATTTAATGGACCATGTGTAAACAAAAGAGTGTAGCTGAAGAAGATGCACTCTAGTATAGAGGAATAAAGGTCTCAACTGGTTAAGGACGATTAGTTATTTATGTCTGTAATTAGTTACAAATTAGTTAGTTAGTTTGATGAGTTGGACTAATTAGTTCGAGGTTATTAAGTGTATAAAAGGCAACTCCTATAATCAACAATTTACGTACTTAATGAATGAATTTTCTCTTTGCTTCCATATGATATTCATATTCTGATATGGTATCGGAGTTCTAGGATGGATCTAGAGTTCATTACTTCTTACATCCTTTTCACAGTTTTCTTTTAGAATTTTGTGTTTTTTTTGCTTCCCTTTCATGATTCTCTATTCTTCATTCTTTCTTCTCCTTCTTTTTTGAGATTGCTTTGCATTTTGCAATGGCGAACCCAGACGTTACTCCAAATGTAAACAGTTCGTCGTAAAATGTCTCTAAATCTGATGATCCAACTTCTCCCTACTTCATTCACCATGCTGTAAATCACAGTTTGGTGGTTGTAACTCCAAAGTTAACTCCAATGAATTTTGCTTATTGGACAAGATCCTTCATGCTTGCAGTCTTATTCGTAGCAAACAAGGATTCATTGATGGATCCATTACAAAGCCTTCACCTAAAAGCTCGTTGTATTTACCTTGGGTAAGATGTAATAATCTTGTGGTTGCTTGGTTGTTTAGATCGATTTCTCCACCTATAGTCTCTACTGTTTTCTATACGGAAGATGCGTTCCAAATTTGGGAGAAATTGAACCAGCGGTTCTCTCAACCAGACAATCGAAGGATATGCTATCTTCAACATCTCCTTTGCTGAATCACTTAAGGAACTAAATCTATTGATGCTTACTTCATAGAGCTTAATGAAATTTGGGAAGAGTTGAGGAGTTTTAGGCCTCCTCCTCATTATTCTTGTGGTAATTACAACGAAGCTTGTTTCCAAACTTTTATTGATCTTTAATAAAAAAAATTATATCTTTAAATTTCTAAATGGATTGAATAAAAGCTTTCAAGCCATTAGATCTAAGATCATACTTATGATTCCATTCCCCACCTTGGATCAAGTTTATAACATGATTTTAAGAGGAGAATCAAAGGTCTTTGCTAGTGCAATATCAAAACTTCAATGATCCAACTGCTTTGGTACTAAAGAAAAGTAAAGATGATTTTTATTGTACTTAATTTGTTAAGATAAGCCACACGAAGGAATCTTACTTTAAGCTAATTGGTTATCCACCAGAATTTAAATTTACAACGGGAAAGCCTAATTTTGGCACACCTAACTCTGTTGCTAATGCTTCCGTTTTGGGTGCACCTCTTCATGCGCCTCAATTGTCCATACCACAATTGAATTTGACTAAGGATCAGGTCAATCATTTGCTTAATTTTATCGGGGAGCAACTCAATGCTGCCTCGATAAATGCTGCCTCAAACAGTTTTATTGCTCAAATAAATGCTTTAACTATTCTAGTCAATGTTATAGAGCAGTCACATGCTGCTAATGTTATAGGTACCTTCTATTCAGTATTTTTTGCTTATAATGTTGAATTGTTTAAGAGCTTGTTGCAAACTAAAACCCATACTCATTCATGGATTATAGATACAGAAGCAATAGATCATATTATAGGTTTTTTATGCATTTCTTCTCTTCAAATCATTAGGTTCAAAATTATTTTGTTTCACTTCCAAATGGCATGAAAACCATAGGTACTCATATTGGCACTGTTTTTCTTAATGAATTCATCACCATTCACAATGTGCTTTATATTCCTACTTTCACATATAATCTGGTTTCTATAAGTCAATTAACTTTTGCCAAAACTATTTGTTTTATCTTTCTTCAACATATTATTTCATTCAAGCTCTTTCTTCTTGGACAACAATTGGACTTGCTAAACCATGCCAAGGATTGTATTTTTTTTCAACTCCCTCCTGTTTCTCCTTATTTTGCTTTAATCAAATCATCTCATATTAATGTTGTCTGTTATGAGTTGTGGCATAACAGACTAGGACATACTAATGTTGCTATGTTTCCTTTTCTAGTCACCTTTTATCAGTTCTAAATAAACCTAATAAAGAACCTTGTATAGCTTGTCCTAGGGCAAAGCTCAAGAGGCTGCCATTTCCTAAATCTATTGAGTCAATCAAGAGTGTTTTTAATCTTATACATATGGATGTTTGGGGCGTTACTCTCAACCTAATCTCAATAAAAATCATTACTTTCTTACTATTGTTGATGAGTATTCCAAGTGTAATTGGATGTTTGTTATGAAGCATAAATTCATAACATCTTAATGGATTTAATACTTTTAGCATCTAGTTCAAACTCAGTTTTAGAAATGTGTTAAAATCATTAGAATTGATCAAGGATCTGAGTTTCAACTTCCTTCTTTCTTTCAATCCTAAGGAATCATAAATAACTTGTGCATACACCCCTTCAGCAAAATGTCATTGCTAAAAGAAAATAATAACACGTTTTAAATATGGCAAGATCTTTGTTGTTTCATGCCAATCTTCCTTTAAAGTTCTAAGGTGATGCCATTTTAACATCTGCCTGCTTAATTAACAAAACCCATTCCCTTCAACTTTACAACAAAACACCTTTTGAACTATTGTACAATAAAATCTTTTCATATAAACATTAAGGGCTTTTGGTTGTTTGTGTTTTGCTGCTAACCTTAAGTCTCACAAAATTAAGTTTGATGTCAGAGCATTGGATATCCTTCTAGGATTAAAGGTTACAAATTGTACGACATGGATTCTCACATAACCATCATTTCTAGAGATGTTTAGTTTCATTAGGAAAATTTCCATTTCATAATTCTAATTCTTCGTATACTGAAGTGCCTACTATTCCTTTTCCTCCTTCTTGTGATATTTCTTATCCTTCTCTAACATCACATTCAGAATCTTTAATTTATCAACTTGTTTTTTCACATTCATTTACTTCGTTGTATAAACAAATTTAGTTAAAGCATCATTGCCATATTCCACTTTAATACCTATCGCATCTATACCACCTACACAACCGCCTTTTTCTTCACCAGTGCATAATTATACTGTCATTATATCCTCTGATTTGCCCCTTAGAAAAAGCATTAGAACAATTAAACCTCCACGTTATCTTTAAGATTGTCATCATATTGTTCCTTCTACATACTCAATTGATAGGTTAGTGCTATAGAAATAACCCTTTGAACTGCAAATGCACAGGTCATCAAATACTAAAGTATATAAGAGTACGAATATCGTTCTCACAAGGATCACATAATAAGTACTAAGTTTATTGTTCCTTATATTATCTAGAAATCTTAATTGAAAGAAGGTTTAAACAAAGAATTAAAACTAAGAAAACTATAAACAAAGTAATTACGAAGAAAATAATCAATAGAAGAAATTAGCTAGGGGTTCAACTTCACTTGTTAACTACTTATGGCTTCTAATCTTTAGTAAATTGATTCATTCATCTAGTATTACTATTGGATCACTTAAGTGATTAATTAATCTCTCTCGAGTATCAATTAACATATAAGAACATGTTAAACTAAAGGTATCTCAACACAATAGTTAAACATCATGTTATTGTCAAACAAAGCAAGATCCAAGTGATAAAAATAAACTATTAAGGTTTCTCAACACATAATAAATTAAAGGAATCATTAAAGGTTCATTTCATAAAAAAACATATTTCGATAGTCAATTCACAAAACTCAATATGATTAAGAGCTTTTTAATCAATAATAATAAACATATAATGATTGTTAACATAATAATGAATAAAATCAAAAGAACTTAAATTAAAAAAAAATCATAAGAGTTAAGCAAGATCCATCTACAACCCTAACTTAAAATAATTAGCTCATAATAAAAGAAACAAAAAAAAAAAAAGAAACAATCAAACTACTGATATTGGAAGCCATGAACTTCAATTTTGAAGGTCTTGAATGATTTTCCTCTTACTCCTCTTTGCTCCTAAACCCTTGCTTGATTGATTTCTTAGCTTTTTGGATGGTTATTTGATGCTGTAGATACCCCTAAATTCATAGGGTTTTGCCTTTTTAAATAGTGCTCTTGAGGTATTTACTAAGTAAGAATATTGGGGGTTTGAAAAAGGAAGAGTTAAGGAGAGATTAAAAATCTAATTTTTGGGTTTATAGGGGTGCACAACCGTTCATCGAGGGTATGTTTCCCCTAGTTCATTATGCTCGAATTTGCTTTCTTGTGCGCAAGATTGTGTAACAAGGTCATGCTCACTTGCGACCCATTTTTGACCCCAAAGATGGCCGAATTAGCTTAAGTGCAAAACACAAAAGTTGTGTCACTATGTCTTATCTTTCTAATAGATTTTGAATCACCTCATTTGGAACTCTATAGAGGGAGATCTACCCAAAATACCAAGTAGTTCTTACAAATTAAAAAAAATGAAATTATCATGGCTTCTTTCATGCTTTATGGCTATTTCTCTCCTTTTTAAACCTATAAAACATAAATTTACTTCCTTTATTCCTTTCCACATGAAAAACTAACATAAGATAATCAATAGTTGAAAGGAATTAGTTATGAAATATATGTAAATTATACTTCAAACATACTTTTCTATCTCATATCCCATTCCATAGTTCTTATCTTACTTTTAACTTTCTCCATCTTTGAAACATTTTTCTTCTGCAATTTCTTCTTCCATTGACCTAACCACTGTTGCATAAGCTATTAAACATCAGCATTGGCTTACAGCCATAAATGCTAAACTAAAAGCACTTGCACCTAATGGCATTTGGTTTGTTATGTCATTGTCTGCTAACAAGAAGGCAATTGGATGTAAATGGGTGTTTAAAACTTAGTACAACTTTAATGGGTGTTTAAAACTAAGTATAACTTTGATGGCTCTATTAACAAATATAAAGCAAGACTTGCAGCTAAGGGATACACTCAGCAACATGGTTTTGATTATCCATTTAGCCCTGTGGTTAAGCATACTACTGTGAGAGTTTTCTTAGCTCTTATTGCTGCTCAAGGATGGCATCTAGCTCAACTTGACATTAGTAATGCCTTCTTCAATGGTATTTTGTAAGAAGAGGTTTACAATGGCGTTAACACCTAGTTATCAGTTTTAGGGGTATATTAATAATGAAACTAATGACACACTAGTATGCAAGCTACACAACTCATTGTAAGGGTTAAAGTAAGCACCAAGGCAATTAAATTTGAAAATTTCACAATGCTTGATCAACAATGGATTCATACAATCCAAAGCTAATTATTTCTTATTTACAAAAGAAGATGATCATGGCTTTCTTGCATTGCTTGTATATATCGATGACATTGCTATTGTTAATAATAGTCAATTGCAAATTTAAAAGGTTAAAGATTTGTTAGAAGAAAGTTTTAAATTGAGAGATTTAGGGCTACTAAAGTATTTTGGAGTTAGAAGTTGTAAGATACGTTAAAGGCATAACATTGAGTCAAAGAAATATACTTTACAGCTGGTGGAAGAATATGGAATGTTAGCAACAAAGCCCTCAGCCATTCCAATTGAGGTTAATCACCAATTAGCTCATAAGTTAGATGGACTTATTAGAGATCCTCACAGATATAGAAAATTGGTTGTCTAACTAATGTAGTTGACCTCATCTAGGTCTGATATAGTGTATGCAGTACACATTTTATCCAAATTCATGGATAAACCAACTGAGGTTTAGTACACTCTTTAGTGACCCAATCACAAATATGACTTGCTTAAAGAAGTCCCGACCCCTTGATAATATTGGATGTGTTTTATCTTCTCCCACAATAACTTATTATATTTGCACTCTTTTACATTTTGCTTACTCATATATCATTAGGTACAAATTGGACCTCATTGTTGAAGATTCCACTAGAACCGCATAGTTCTTAGTTTTTGGCTATTTTGCTACAGGTCTTATTAGTGTCCCTGCTAATAGCATGGTCCATAATTTCAAAAATAAATATTCAATCCCATCATTCATGACTTGAATATATTTGGATTAACTAAAATTTCCCAAATAGTCATAAGTTCAAAAGCTAATCAAACGCCTGACATATCATTTTGCATTAACAAATTCTTTGATGTTGATGAATTGGACTTGATCTTGTTAAACATTGTAGATAATACTTATCTCTTTGTTTAGAGTTTGTTGTTGTAAATAACTTTAGCTCTCTCTAACTGATCTTCTTCATCATTCTTTGTATAAATAATCAATGTTTGTACAGTTGATAAATATACAAAAATATACACTTTCTCCAAGTTTTACAGGGTATCAGAGCCTCAATGGCTTTAAATAATCAGTTAGCTTTTCCCAATTCCATTTCCTCCTCATATACTGTAGCTCATAATTCCTTTTCTGTAAAACTAAATAGCAGAAATTATCTTGCATGGAAAGCCCAGCTCTTACCTCTCCTCAATTATCAAAATTTAATGGGGTATGTTGATAACACAATGCCCCCTCCTCCCAGCTCTTACCGTGTCAACACAACTACTCCAGCCGAACATTGAAAATCCAGCTTATGCTTTTTCGTTCCAGAGAAGATCAAATGCTCCTCTCGTGGCTCCTTTCTTCTTTCGCCAAAGAAGTATTTCCTTATATTATCAGGTTGACATCTTCTCAAGATGTCTGGAACGCTTTGGCCAATTCTTTTGGTTCCACTTCTCAAAATAGACAACTTCAACTTAATATTGAACTTCAAAAACTCAAGAAAAATGATCTATCTATCTCTCAATACCTTCAGCGTGCCAAGTCCTTAGCTGATGAACTCTTCGCAGCTTGAGAATCTATATCTCCTGCGGAATTCAACGCTATAATTTACAGAAATATTGGCAGTCCATATCATGGGATCATCACTGCCCTCAATATGCGTCCCAAACCAGTTAGTTTTAATGAGCTTCATGGTTAACTCCTTGCTCACGATTCTTTGTATAAATAGTCGATGTATCTACAGTTGATATATATACAAAAATATACACTTTCTCCTCTAGAGTTTTACAGATCTCACGTTCGACCCCACAAACATCTATGTTCCTCATTTCTCCATTAACAAAAAAACTAAGATCGAACCTCGCTGGAGTCTCTCATTCTCACCGCTACCAAGACACTCTTTCTCATCGTCTTGTTTATCTTTACAATTTGAGGCGTCTGGTCCTGAGTCACCAATGAAAAAATCTCGCAATGGTTAAACTATTCTTTTAAAAATTTTTCCTCTTACTTTTGCTCATTTATTATCGTATTCTCGACTAATTATCTTCCTCGCTTTTTTCAGTCCACACATGAAGGAGCTTGGATCAGATGAAAAGAATTGATCATATTTCTTTGCTTTCATTTCTAAAATTTAGAAAAACTATGTTTTATTATCTATTCTGAATAATTTTTACTGTACTTCCATAACTCATTTTTCGTGGTAATGCTCAAGTTTTAAGCTAGTATCAATATAAAAGATAATCAAATCCAAGATCCAACAGTAAAATTAGAAATTTTTTAAATTGGGATCCATAGCATTAAAGTTATCAGTTTATTTGTCCAAAATTCTAGTTATTTTTATAAAAATAAAGAAAAAATAATGCAAGTTCTTTAAATAATGGCAAACCTACATCTCAAAGTGAAAAAAAATATAATGAAATTCTTCAAAGTTATAAACGAATTGAAGAAAAAATAGGTTTATAGCAAAAATAATTAAATGTTTACATAATACCATTTAATGACTGTAATGCTAAATCATTCATTGACAAATATACAATCAAATATTGATAAACACACAGAAGTAATTTCTCGTGAGTCCCTTATCAAAGTCCCTATGTTTAAACTAAATATTAGACTTATGTTTTTTTTTTTTTTTTCAATTAATTAGACTTCAGGTACAATTTAAATTCATAATCTCGTGATATTGAAAATAATTAAAGTATTATCACATAGTTAAAGCTCTTTAAATTTGAACGTGTTTTATTAATATTTTGCTGAATACTTTTAGTGATATTGAAATTGGCTATAGAATTGTGATTTATTATGATGTTACAAATTGAAATTTTGACTTTTACCCCTTTTTAAAGAAAAAAAGTTTATTCAATTAATGCTGCATTATGTGCCATGATTTCCACATGTCATTTTTCAAGTTTCAACTTTCCCACATGGCAAGTTACCCATCTCCTTACGGGCATTTACTTCTAGAGATCTATCCCCATTTGATAGCAGTTATTATTATTTATTACAAAGATACTATTAAGTTTGACCAAAATTTTTTTTAAAAAAATTATCAGTTTATCTAATAAACCGTCTGCTAACATCTTAAGGATAAATTCCTATACATAAACAATATACCTTCAATTCACTGGTAGAAGTTTCTAAGTCCATTTCAGTTGGACATGAACTGCTCTACCTCTCTTGCTCTTACCACAAAAAGGTATAATTAAATGCAATAATTCCTCCATTTTCCTTTTCTTGATCCAATATTCATAATATACCTATCAATTATTATTCTATCTAGCAGGTTAGCAGGAAAAGTGGCAATTATCACTGGAGGTGCTAGTGGCATTGGCGCTACTACTTCTACACTATTTCTCCAACATGGTGCTAAGGTCATTATAGCTGATGTCCAAGACGATCTAGGCCGATCTCTATGTCGAAGAATCGGCCAAAATGATGTTTCCTATGTTCATTGCGATGTTACTAGTGACACCCATGTTAAAAAGGTCGTTGATTTTGCCATGTCCAAGTATGGGAAGCTAGACATCATGTACAACAACGCTGGCATCACTGGCGATACCAATCCAACGATTCTAGGCACGGATAACGAAAACTTCAAAAGGGTTTTTGAGGTTAATGTGTATGGTGGATTCTTGGGTGCCAAACATGCTGCTAGGGTTATGATACCTGAAAAGAAAGGTATCATTCTTTTTACTTCTAGTGTTGCTTCTGTGGCTTGTGGAGAGTCACCGCATGCTTATACCACGTCGAAGCATGCGGTCGTTGGGCTAATGAAGAATTTATGCGTGGAGCTAGGGCAATATGGGATTAGGGTAAACTGTATCTCTCCTAGTGCAATTGCTACCCCATTGCTAAGAAATGCAATGGGTACAAACCAAAGTTTTGTGGAACAAGTTATTTGTGCATCTGCCAATTTAAAAGGGGCGGTGCTGCAGCCGGAGGATGTGGCAGCGGCTGCGGTCTATTTGAGTAGTGATGAGTCCAAATATGTGAGTGGATTAAATCTTGTTGTGGATGGAGGTTATAGCACCACTAATCAGTCATTCAATATGATACTCAAAAATTTAAACATCTAGTTATCCAAAAAAAAAAAATAATACTAATAATTTATAAATTTAGACATAATTTAGTAATTAAATACATATCTTTCCTCAAACTTATATCATGTATTTATTAGCATTAGATAATATATATTTGCTTTTATGAAAGCAAATCATTCATTGAGTATTTATCTCATAATGATGAGTTAAAGTTTCGAATTTCTGTTTTTATTTTATTTTAAAATTTTGCACATGTGATATTGCCTTTATTTTTTGTTTGATGATATATTAGAACAAATATGTTTTTCTTTAATTAAAAAAAAATGAATTACTGGTTACTCTTGGAGATCACAATGAATCATTATAGTTCATATGACTAATTCAAGGCTGCAGCTTTACCCTTGTCCTCTTCATATATGTATTGGTTCTCCTCTCGAGCAAGATGGTGTGTTACGTGTCTATAACAGATTTTTTTCTTTTTTTATATAGTTTGATTGTAACTGAAATTTAAAATTGAAATCTTTCAATTTAAGAGATTTTTTTAGAACCAAAAGCTCGTTAATTTTATTGCTTTGTTTGCAACCAGTAATTTATTCATGTTAAAAGTCTTGAGCGTATGACATAAAACTGAAGGCTCGCATTAACTGAAAAAAGGTTCTATTATAAGGGTACTTTAACACTTAAGCTTAGTAGTGGGCCGGACATGCAATTTGTATATCAAGTTGGAATCTCTCTAAAAAACATAAAAAGTCATTAACTTATAATAATAATTAAATACATTTACTTTAGTTTAAGAAGTGATAATCTTTACTTTAAATATATAATTATATTGATAGAATAATAAATTTAACTTGATAATGATATTATATCGGTAAGTGTGCTATGCGTGATAATCATAACAAATTATAAATTCACATTTATACCATCAAAATAAATTTAATTGTATGAATAATATAAATATCTAATCAATCACTTTAATTAAAACTTTCATAATTAATCTATAAAGGAAGAATAATAATAAAAATAATATTTCCATAAAAAAATCTTATGAAAATGAATGAAGAAATAATACTTCTAAATCAGCAATATTTAGAACAGAATAAAATATTGGTACTTAAAAAAAAAATCGTCCGACTATATAGTTCAAGAAAAAAAAGAGAACTTTCATTGGGTGGGCGCGAAGGTTACAAAGAAATCTCACCAATTACACAATTCCGTCCACCATTGTTTTGATACTTCGAAAAAATAAATCTTCTCCTACAATGGCTTCGATATTTCATTATCAAAATGAAGATAGGAAAGGAAGCCCACTAAGATATGTCACCAAGTATGAATTAAACTGTCGGCCATGACTCATTATGACGTATCTCTTTCAATGTCAGGCTACATAAATAAAGCCACTAAGTCATGTTCCTTCTGAACATTTGGTCATTAATAACAGTCCTGTATAGTACTATAAGCTTTAACTCTTTGAAGCAGAAATTTTGTTGGATGGCATTGCCAATATGGTTAAGCTAACTCCACTTCTACAGGTTATTGGAGTAAATTTAAATCTTCCTAACTAGTTGTGAACATTTGCGTGTTAAACATTTTATTTCTATCATTAGTCTTATCATTTTCTGATTGATGAATACGACAAATTTGTTTATTTGTTAAAGATTTGAAATTGGAAAATTTTGAACTTAATTACCATAGCATTGAAATTTCAATATTGTAGCAGTTTTATTTTTTGTTCATCAGAAACTGAAAATAAGGCAACACCATCTTCCTATTTGTTCGTCAGAAACTGAAAATAAGGCAACACCATCTTCCTAATCTGACTTTACCAGCTCTTTCAAATTAAGGAACTGCTATAAAGTTATAATTGCTGCGATCTACCAGACAAAAAATCAAGAAAGTTACATCACGAAACGGTGAAGAGTTTGAAATCAAGAACCATCGCCACTAATTGGGTGCATTATCAAGTATAATAACTCTATAATGTTAAGGTGGATCCTTAGAAAATGAGTGATGAAAATACACAATTTCATTGAACTTGAACTTGAAAAATAATTTTTATAAAATAGGGGATTAACTCACACTTTGTGACCACACACTCACTCATTGTTTACAACGCCTCATACCTCATGTCTCACTTTCTTATGTTAGATGCTCTCAATTTTTATACTTAGTAAATTTTGTACACAATTCACTCACTTATTTTTTTTAGGTACTTTATTTGTTTTTAGTACAATCAATAAATGACCCAATCACACCTATTCATATGCCAAAAAAATAAAAAAAAATAGGTGAAGGATAATTCTAGATATAATAATTTGGCATTAGTTGTTAATTGTCTAACACATTCTAATCTTTTCTTCTTATGCACAATTAGCTCCAAATTAGTAGAGGATTCTAGAATTTGGTATTGTAGAATAACAAAATCAATTGTTGCATCCTTAACATTTCCCCTCAATATTGACTTTGTTCAATTTAGATACTATCCTAATTTGAAGTTAAAACTCCAACAATTTTATTAGACTTAATCCCTTTGTGAAGATATATGCTGGTCTTCAGTCTTGATAGCTTGATCTTGATTTCTCCTTGAAGCATCTTCTAGTGATGATGAACGTCTATATATTTTGTCCTCCTATGAAACATTGGATTCTCTACCAATTGGATATTTGACTAATTGTAACAATGTAGAAGTACTGGGTAATCGATTAGTTAATGTAAATAATTCGGAATCACAATGATCATTGATCTTAAGTTCTTCACCTTTCTTTTATGTTATGCCAAAATTAATTATGCCTCCAATGAAACACAATATTTGTCGAACTATCGCATTAGAAAATTACTCATAATCCAAGCTTAAATAGGTATTATGTAATTGATCAATGAGTATCATGGTCTCCAGTGAACTCCACATCACAATGACCATTGATCTTAAATTCTTCACCTTTCTTATACGTTATGCCAAAATTAATTATTCCTTTAATGTAGTGCAATATTCATCGAACTGCACCTAGGTTTTATCCTTGCATGAAACGCTGGATTCTCCACCAATCGAATAGATGACTAATTATCACCATGGAGAAGTATAAGGCAATCAATTGACTGACGTAAATTACTTAATAACTGTAATAGCCATATACTTTAAGCTACCATTATAGTTGCTCTATACTCTACCTTTGTAAAAATTGACTCTATTAATTGCCTTTTACTGCACCATAATTATTCATTATCTAAACTTAAACACGTACCCTATAGTTGATTAACAAGTATCAATGATTTCTAGTGAAGTGAGCATCACAATGATAATTGATCATAAGTTCTTCATCTTTGTTATACAGAATCAATTGTGCCTTTGATGTAATGCCATATTCATTAAATTAAATCTAAATAAGGCTTTTGATGCTTCTATATAAATCTACCAGCTACTCTAACTACAAATGTGATATTTGGTCAAGTGATAGTTAGATAGATAAGACTAACTACCAATTATCAATACATGGTTGGATTCTTTAACTCCTTGCCTTCTTCTACATATAATTTCATATTAACCTCCATTGATGTTGAGATTAACTTCCATTCGAGCATTTTTGAACTTTTGCATATGATCTTTCTCGTACTTATATTGACATAAGAACCATCTTTTTTTGTTTTCTTGACTTCTAGTCCTAGAAAATGACTTTACTCTCCCAACTCCATCATCTATAATCATACTACTAAGATCTTTGTAATCCAACTAATTTCTCCTATCTCATCTTATGTGATTATTAGATCATCAACATATACTAGCATTATTGCTAGTTTGTGTCCTTATATCTTTACGAATAACTTGAATCAGTCATCATTAATGCATAACCATTGTGTGCCAAACACTTTGTTATCTTTCCATTCAATGCTCAAAGAGCTTGCTTTAAACTATAGATAACATTTCTTAACTTGAAATATTTTGGATGATTGCAATGTTCAAAACCTTATGATTGTTTCATGTATATATCTTGACTAAATCTCCATATTAAAATGCATCCTTTATATCCATTTGTTATAAGTTTTAAAATTTATTGGATGCTAAGGCTATAAGGATATGCACTATAGTTATCTTTGCCACAAGACTAAATATCTCATTATCGTATATTATTGTGAGAATTCATAAGAGACTAATTATGCCTTATATGTTTACCTTATAAGATATGTGCTTCATTCTTTTTTCCCTTATTTAGTTTGCTTTGTTATGGCTTTCCGAGCATATCATGTTCCTCTATTTGTAAAGGAGAACTAGATTGGGTATTATCATCTCGAGTTTCTTCTTTGTCGTCCTATTCCTCTTTTTTGTTACTCTCTAGCATTTATTCACAGAGATAAACTTTCTTCATGATATTATTTCTCTAACCTATCTTGTAGCTTCATCTCCAATTCCTGTGAATATGATAACACTACATCTTGTGATGACCAACAAGATGATGCTTCATCAAATACAATATTATGTTAAATATAGCTTCAACCTATTGTAGGATCACAATATTGCACCTTTTCTTTTTAGGATCATAGAGTATAAAAATGCATTATATTGCCTTCTTATCAAACTTTGTCTATAAGTGGTCGAGAACAAACAAATAACATACACACTCGAAGACTTTAAAGTGACTAATTTTTACTTTGGTATTCCATTTTCTTTAATTAATTAGGCTTTCATCTCTAGAACGTAATGATTGAATTGTTTGTAAGTATGTTTAATCTCTTAAATTAGTTATTATTTATTTTGTGATGTATGTAGGTACTCTTTATGCTATTGTTATGATGCATATGGCATGGATATTTATCCTATCCTGATACAAAATTTTCTTCAATAGTAATAGTAGTATCTATTAATTTGGTTTGATTTCTCTCATGTTTTGGGTATTGCTTGTAGAGTATTATTGCCTAAGTTGCTTAGTTTAATTAATTAAGTTTTTTCTTAGCTAATCCTTATTTTCCAATGCCCCAATGTTACGCATATCTCTAAATCAAAATGTAAGAATTTCAAAATTCTTTTAATAATATTAATAGTTATTGTCCAAATTTTTTTGTCATTTATCATTATATTTTTCCATTTTGGTGCAAGTCATAAGCACTAGTGTATATATTTGGGCCAGCCATATGGTTTTTCATTAACAATGTCTAAGATTAGGATATTTTAATTTTTTTAAATAGTTCAAGTTTGGTTGTTTGACTATTTTATTATTCTTTTGAATATTTAAATGAATATTTTATTAGTGTTATAGATATTTTGTTTATTTATGATTGTAATTTAAAAGACAAATTTTGGATTATGTCATATATTTGTGCTTAATGCTTTTCTAATATGTATTCTATTATTAAAATGAATGCTACAATATGACATTTTAGTAATGGATGAAAAATGATATTACAACTTTTTTTTTAGTGATGTTTTTGTAAAAAGTTATAATATAAAATTTTACTAATTAAACTCATAAGTACTTTATAGTAACATTCCATAACATCAAAAGTGATATATTTTAAATGTAATAAAACCTTCTAGCAATATTTATTAATTTACTTTAAAGAACATTTAACAAATGTTGCTTTGTTACCTTAAATTGACACTTAATATATGTTGCAATAAATTATTACTAATAAATCATAAATAGCTTTTGTGTCATTTCATAGATATTGCTTTAACTCATTAAAGTGACATTTGAAAAGTATAAAATAAAGTGACACTAAAAATGTTGATTATAAGTTTATTCCAATACTTATAATAAATGTTGCTTTAGTATATAGTGACACTCACTTAAGTGATGCTTACAAGGAACGTTATTATAAGTCTAAAGCGTAATTGTTTAGACTTTTAATGACATTTAATAAATGTCATTATAGACT
Organism: Omphalea diandra; assembly: GCA_949677035.1. NCBI lineage: Eukaryota > Viridiplantae > Streptophyta > Magnoliopsida > Malpighiales > Euphorbiaceae > Omphalea > Omphalea diandra. The sequence goes on from CATIWR010216564.1 coordinate 21,518, forward strand.
AATTTCCTTGTAGTATTAGATGGCTAAAAGAAAGCCAAGTCATGCTTGTGGTAGCCAATTAATGACATTTAATAAATGTCATTATGGACTAATTTCCTTGTAGTATTAGAAGGCTAAAACAAAGCCAAGTCGTGCTTATGGTAGCCAATTAATGACATATGTCATGGTCCTTATACATTCTACCTTGTTGTCCCTTGGCACCAAGAAGAGGGTTGAATTGGTGAATAAAAATTTCAAAAACAAGGCAGAGGGGAAGAAGAATGAGTATAATGGAGACAACGATTTATAGTGCTTCGGGTATAATCGACCGTACGTCCACTCCCCAATTTACCAATTGGTTATTTCAATATCTCAAGGTGTTTTGAAGCTCACACCCAACTTGTACAACTTGTGTTTTGATGGCTTACACATGACCTTACAACAATGTGTTTTTAGGCTAACACACAACCTCACTCAAGTGTTTCACTAGGCTCACACTTAAACCTATCTTGAAGTATTTTTGCAAGCTCACACTACAACCTTACAACTTGGTGTTTAATGCTCATACCTAACACTTACAATTTCATAAAGAAAATTGAAGAAAATGAGTAGGAAAGATTGAGAGCTTTAATTACTTGTAATAAATTTCTTAGCAACTTTATTCATGGTTGTTTGGTGGAGTATTTATACCTAAACTTCACCAAAGAGACGTTGCAGAACATAACTCATCAAATCTTTAAAACATGCTTTGACAGATTATGCATTAAATGCATGACAGTCTCAATTCACGGTCGCTACTACTCATTAGCGGTCGCGAAATCCAAATTCCTGAAGGAAAATCTCGTTTGTATCTAACGGCTAGTCCACGTGGCAGCTTTTCCAGGAAAATGTAGCTGTTGCCTTTCACCTACTTTTACAAGTCGCGATCACGAGGTTTCTTATATAAGACACGATAGAGAACACGAATTTGTCTGCCAAAAATGGTCATCTTCTTCTTTACGATTCGCGGTCGCTACCAACAAGATGCCTCCGTGAAATTTGACTTCCAACGGTATGCTAGGACACTTGTCATGTTATGGTTATGGACTTGTTTCCCTCTTTAGTCACTTCAAAATTCGGGGTCGCGACTGGGGTGTGACACACACCGCAAAATCGTCTGCCAATTTTGGACTCCTTCATTTGGATGAATCGCGGCCTAGAATAGCTCTGCAATTTCACCTGTCTGTTTTCTAGCAAGCTTCTTCGCAGATCGCGGTCGAGAATATAAAGTAGCGGTCGCGATTTAGAATTCACTTTTCATACTTGAAGATTTTTGAGCTACATCTAATTTCCAATTTAGATAAAAGCTAATGGCCGCAAAATAATACTTATTTGAAACCTTAGACATGATCAATCTCCTTTGTCAAGATCAAAAGAGGTTCAAGACTTAGGGTTAACTGCCCTAGTCCAACATACCTAATCTAGGCATGTTTTTTGCTATAATAGCTTTGATATCTCTTACAAGATGTCGATTTTTTTTTTTTTGTGATGCCATTCTACTATGGTGTCCCTAAGCATGTCAACTATCATCTAATTCTATATTTTCTCATATTGACACTAAACTCATTTGACATATACTATCATTCATTATAGTACACATGCATTTGATCTTCTTATCAAGTTCACTTTCAACTTTCTCTCTAAACTTCTTAAACTTTTCTAATTTCTTTAATTTTTCCTCCATAAAATCAACCAACATGTATCTGAAGTAGTCATCAATAAATGTTACCATATAATGATATCTACTTTGCTTAACTCTCTCAAACACATTTGAGTGAACCAACTCTAAAATTGTGTCTTCATGAATATTTATCTATGATAGGCTTTTGAGCATTGACTATTACATTATTATCTTTAGCTTGTGGTAGCTAACATGTTCTAATCTTACGTGTCGTAAGTCTCTAATCTTATTATTTTGTATCTTTTTCGTGTATGCCTTCTTTGCCAACATGACATAGATGGACTCTAGTCACTTGTCTTTCACAACTTGCATTCTTAAGTACTTTAAGTTTGTACATACTTTCACATTTTTAGGATTGAATAATTCATAGTCACCTAAACTTATTAGTTAAGATACTGATAATATGGTCTTCTTTGTTCCTGGTATATAAAAGACATTCTTCAGTTGTACTTAATTTGGACTAAATCATGGCATGCATAATTACTAAATTATTGATATGAGTAATCAACAACTTTGAGTTATTAGTTGTAATCAGTACTTTCCTTCCTTTATATTCATATATGTTCTAGACCTTCTCCTTTTTACTCTTCATATAATTTGAGTAGCCTGAGTCCATAATCCAGTCTTTATCATAGTTGACTTCATTTAGACTTATTATTGAAAATGCCTCCTTTTCGATCTTAACTACAACATTCTTATTATCTTCCTCTTTGATTGTATTATCATGATCAATTATAACGAATGATGCCATAGTATCCCATTCTTCTTCATTTTCTTTTATATCTTGGTGTCTTCTTAACGTCACCATATGTTCTACTATCATTTTCTTCTTTATTGTCTTTTATATCTTGGTGTCTTCTTGACATCTCCATGTTTCCTTTTACCATTTTATCTTCTTGACAGCGCCATGTTTCCTTTTTCCTTTTTCCATTTTCTTTTTCCTTACTGTCTTATTGTCCCTTTTTTTTTTTAACAATTAAAGTACTTGATGCTTTATTGTCTATACCAATCATCTTTTTCATTGCTTCATCGATCTCCCCCTGATTATGCACTTCCTCACTGTCCATGTAGCTATTTTTCTCATCCTTTCTTGCTTTATCATTATTATTTTGCCTATTTTCTCAACCTTTTTTTTTATCACTAAATTGTACCTCTTTATTATTTTCTTTTAAGGATACTTTTGCCATTTATTTTAAGAGAGCTTCTTGGTTGGATAATGTATTCTCTCGCTCATTTTAGAGAAGGTTGTATTAGCTAGTCTTATATTATCTAATATAAATAGTTCTCTTACCATTACAAATTATTCTCTTTATTTTATCCTCACCAATCTTAGTTGTGGAATTGAATTGTTCTATTTCATAACATAAATTTCTAACTTTTTGAAAGTATTCACAAATTGATTATGTACTTTGTAATGTGTCCATAAGCTCTCCTTTTAGAAGTTGTAGGCGAGTAACATTCTTTTTATAAATACGGTAACAAACGCATCCCATGCTTATTTCAGTATTTTGGCATCTTTAACTCGTGAGAGCATACTTTATCTATTTGTAGTCTATATTACATATAAGGCTTTTGTTTTAGCTTTTATATTTCATTTCCTAATTGTTTGTGTCCCTTATTAGTGATGAGGTGTCTTATCCTTCAATGATATTTTATAAATCTTGTCCTTTTAGATATGACATCATACACATCCTTTGATCTCAATAATTATACTTATTGACCTTCTCCAAGCTACCTAGATCATTAATTTGATCCAACATCATGGTAAGATCAACTATCACATACCTAATTTGTAACATCCTTTGACAATCCTGGAATGTGCTTGAATAGAGTCTCCCTTTTAGACTTTTTACATCGAACCCTGACTAGAAACTCTTTGGCAAATAAACATAAGAGATTATGTTTTATCCCAATATGATATAAATAAACATTGAAGGAGAAACTTAAAATATCTTATCTTATCTAAAGAAAATGTGAGGGATCTAACATTGAGAGGCATTATGTGAGAGCTATAAGAGTTCTTTAAATTTATGAAGGTTTATAATTTTATTTGTCTAAAAATTACATTTGTGAAAGGATTTGTAATTTTCCATTGCAAAAATTACATTTATCATGAGATAGAGAATTACTATACATATAGGTTTATTGAGGAATCGAACCGTGTAAAAAATATTGTATTATTTTTTCTTTGGATATTTAATTGTTTTTTATTTTATATGTGTGATTTTCTAGATTTTACTCCAATTTGTGGGTGTGAGCAGGGCATTTTTTTCTCCATCAATCTAATGATACGCTATTATCTTCTTGACCTCTAATTGTTCAATTGGGTAATTAAGACCCCCTAACATTCTCATGGCCGATTATTTACCCCTATTAAAGGAAGCTTAGTTGTTAGAGGTGACAAATAAGTTTGGTCAATTTGAGATTGGCTCATTTTGAGTTGGATCAATTTTGAATCACATCTTTTTAAAGTTCAAGTCATATCACTTTGAGTTACAGGTTGAAATGGATTGCTTCATATTACGGTTGAGTCGAGTCATTGAGCCAATATATAAAAAGAAATTCAAATCATTTTTTTTTATTTTGAAGTAGATTGAGTTGGATCACTCTCAATATTGACTTTTGAAATAAAAATATATTATTTTGATTTTAAATAAAATTTAATTTATTTAAATAATTTAAATCAAGTCCATCATATCTATCCATGAGTTGGATCATATTAGATTTAGGTTAGGCCAATTTTGAGATGCATTACAAGAAAAGCTTAAATTACTGATTGAATGTAGTCCATTGGCAAATACCATCGGATCAATTACATAATAAATGGAAAGAGACATTCTAAAAATAGAGCGATAGATTATCAATGGAATGCCAATGGATAAAATTCGTCAACACATTATGGCACCATACTTTACCAACAAAATCACCAATGGAGGGAAATGAGAAGACATGTGAGAAAGAGAGTGCTAGAATGTTTGTTGACATTCCATCAGTAATTTGGTAAATAAAAATGAAAATAAAGTATCGACGAATCTAGTGAAGTGACGTGCCAATTTCCATTGGTAATTTGTCTGCAAATTGTAATTAAAAAAATGCAGAAGCCATTTCTTTTCCTCTCTTCCTTCTTCTATTCTCCCTCTACTCTCCTCTCCCCTTAGCTCTCCCTCTCTCTCTCGGCTCCATCTACTTTTCAGCTTGTTCCCTTTGCTTTCCTCTCTTTATCGCTTAGCTTCACCTTGCCCAACCCCTATTATAACTCTATCTCTAGCACCCTCTTCCTAGCTTGCTATTGCTGCTGTCACCGCCTAAGTCATTGCAACCACCACAAGATGCCTCCGCTACCACAGTCAAACATCGTCGCTACCATAACTAGATATTTTATGTTTTTTTATAAAAATTGTGTAGAAAAAATTGTGAATATTGAGAATTTGTTAAGAATTTGAGAATATAGAGATATTGTAATTTTTCAATAAATTTCTATAATATTGTGTAATTATTGTGAATAATAAAAATTTTGACTTTTTATAAATTTTTGAGATATTGTAAATTAGTAATATTGTGAAATTTGTGAATTGGAAATTTCTTGGCAAATTTTATTATTTCGTGAATCTATGAATTGACAATTTTGTTTGGTGAAATTGAAAATCTATGAAATATTTTTTGCTTAATTTTGTTGGTAAATTATATAATTTATTGTATTAATTTAATAGAAATTCTAGTGCAAAATGTGTAAATTGAATATTGAGAAATATTGTGAATGTGAATATTGAAAATTTATTTGGTGAATTTTGATAAATTATATAATTTTTTGTACAAATTTAAAATAAATTGTAGTGTTAAATGTGTAAATTTAGTAACTTTAGTAGTTTAATATATTTAAAATATTTAGCAATTTAAGCGTAAATTTAATAATTTAATAAGTTTATGAAATTTATTAATTTATGTGTAATTTAATTAAATTTGAGAAATTATAAAAATTTTAGAAATTGTAACAAATCACTAATTTAAGTGTAATTAACTTAAAATTTAGGAATTTAGGTGTAATGAAATTTAAGTGTAATTTAATTATATTCAATAATTTAAATATAATTAAATTAAATTTTAGCAATTATGGAAATTTTATAAATTGTAGCAATATTTAATGAATAATTTTAATATAATTTAATAAAAAATTTATAAAGTTATGTGTAATGGAATTAAATTTTATAAATTTTAATAAAATTTAGTAACTTAAGTGTAAGTTATTAAAATTTTAGAAATTTCAAGTAAATTTTAGCTAGTTTGTTAAAAATGTATTTCTCATTGAAATGTACGTAACTTTGTATATAAAAAATTTTAAATTTTGTAAAATTATATAATAATAAGCTAATAATATTGAAAATATTCAATAAATACAAAAAAGATATAAATTACTTAAATTGCCTTAAATTTTAAAACATAAAATATCAAAAATATTAATTACAAAAAATCATATTGACTTGAAATGCAAAAAAAATTATAATATAATTAATAAAATAAGATATATATAAAAAAATCATTCCTAAAATTTTAATGTTCCGTGGTATTCCATAAAATTTAATAATATTCTAAATTATAACTAACATTCTCTACAAATTAATCACGAATACCATGAAAATACTAAAAAAAATTAATTATTGAAATGTTAAAATAAAAAATTTAAAATTTAAAAAATTTTAATTATCCTAAGTTTGACCCAAAAAATGAAAAAATTTAATAAATTATAAAAACTAGTTCATAAAAATTAAAGGGATATTACATATATCATAAAAGACTCAAATTTTTAATTACATTAAATACCTTAAATTTAAAATATAAGAAATATACACAAATTGTATTATCCTAAATTGATCACTAACAAATACAAAAACTATGTAAATTATAAGTAATATTCTTTAAGAATTATAAGTTAATTATGCATGCCATGAAATAATATAAAATTAATAATATACTAGAAAAATTTCGTAAATGTTCAAAATTTTAAAACATTAATAATATTCAATAAATTTTTCTTAAAATTTTAAAAGTTTCCAAACAATTAATAATATCCCTAAAAATTTCATAAATTTCAAAACTGAGATAAAATAATAATGTTACATAAAAAATAGAGTAGATACAAAAGTTTAGAAAAAAAAGTTAACATTATTAGGCAAAAACTAAGATTTCAAAATTTTCTTGTTTTATTTTTGAATATTATATGTTTGGACTTAATGTTTATTTAGAATTTTATTTTTACTTTTATTTTTATGAAAAGGACAATGCCAAAATAATATGCAATTTATAGGAAATTAGATTGAATTTTCTATAAATTTCATATAAGAATATATAGACATGACTTTAGATACATATTTGGTGAGATTCTCATTTGATGATGAAAGACTTGTCAAATTGTCCAAAGTGGATAGTTTAAAAATTTTATTATTAATATAACTTATTGTATATAATATAGTTTTTTTTTATGTTGTTGATAAATTTGGTTGTTTATCTCCTAACACGTTCTCTTAGTGCATAATGATAAATATTGAAAAACATTTTTCATTTCGGTACACTAGGAGAATTGTAGTGAGATGCTTCCAAAAATTAAGTAGCTATGTAAACTATATTGTTATGACAAATTGTTATATGATAATGAATTTCTAAATGTGTTAGGTTTGTACCTTACAGGCAATGGGAGATAAGAAGATAATATTAGATATAAAAAAAAATTGAAAAGTAGTATAAAAAATATCAAATTGAAGAATATTATGTATGTTTAATTGCATTGTTACACTAAAATTTTCAAGACTTTATAATGACATTAGATAAGAATTGGATTTATTCTAGAAATTCTTAGAAAATATGAACCATTTCATTCAATTCACGATGTCTCAACCTAAATTTATGGATGAAATTAAATTAGATGTTCATGTAATCATAAGAAGTGTCAGAATTGCAGTTATTAGGACTCTAATATATATATATATATATATATATATATACATATATATA